>JAHDVE020008691.1:0-96912 GCA_022606495.2 Halesus radiatus | reverse complement strand
TGGCCAGTATTTACCGGAACGCACAGAGACCATCCAGCACAATTTGCATTGCATTCTTTCGGCGCACTTGAGCCATTGAAGGTTACGAAGGTGTTCTGAAATGTGCGAGTATTTAGAGACCCCGGTGTTATGTATGTTAGCATTAAAGACGGATTGGTATTTAGGAAGGCAAGCATAAATGCCGTTGCGGTAATCGAGACGTGAGACTACATAGGAGTTGCTTAGTAAATTTCTTAGATAGGCCAGCCGGTTAGTACTTACCTAAAGTCATTAAATAAATAAAAAAAATTAAAAATTCACGCATCGGTGCGCAAATGGGTCCACAACCCGCAATACTGTAAATAACTAAAGTGTAAAAATAAATTTAAAAAATGATAATATCTATTAGAGGCTTATCACTTTTTCAGTCCTAAAAATTAAAAGTATTTCAATAAATACCAAGTCTTCTTGTGCCACCAATCTTCTAATAAATGTAACATCAATAGAAAAGGAGGATAAAATAACAACTGTAAAACTATCAACTCTATACTTAAATTTTCTAATAAAACTGTGTTCATCTGAAGTGACCTGTCAGCTGCAGGTAAATATGTTGTACATAATTAGTTAAGAAATATTTGTACAGCGCCCTTGAGGTGATTTTTCACAATAACGGCGCTATAGAAATCAGCCAATTATTATTATTATTGATCAGTAGTTTTGGTGCCTCTGTAGGAAGGTTTCTACGGGAAAAAATCCGATGTTTCGCGTATTCTCAAAGTAATGAAAGACTTCGCTTTTAACACGGCATTTATTGTATTACCCTGCATTAGTTACGGTCGCGGCCTTGCTACGCTATTTGACATTCCCCCTTAGCTGATAACAGTACTGATGCTATTAGACACGCCATGTGCTTTTCTAAAAACATAATTTGGAATGTAATATGATCCACTGACATTTTATAGAGGAAGGGACAAGTGAAACCAAATGCTGGACATATCAAGTGTCCTTTCGTCCTTTGATGACTTCTACGGCAGAACCAAAAGACCCCAATTCTGCGAAATATCCTACATTATTAATGCCCTAGAGTCATATGTTATAAATGGTAATTTTCCCTCATACGCAAGAGTCTACAATTCAAATCGTACCATGATGAATATACTGTGTCTTTTTTATGTGTGTTCAAAACTGTTCTGTTTTATCAGGGCGGGAGTGTGCAATGGCAAAAATGCAGCAAAAGCCGCGGTAGCGGGATTTAATTTGCTAGTATAATATTATTAGATTCGTAAAGAATGCAAGGCTGATGTAAGCGTAGTGAGAAAGATTAAGAAAGGGACGCTTAGATGGTTTGGGCATGTAGAGCGAATGAACGAAGAAAGGAGTGCAAGAAGAATATATGACGCGAATGTGAATGGAAGAAGAAGCCGGGGACGCCCGAAGAAGACATGGCACGATCAAGTGAATCAAATACTCGAGTCGCGCCATGTCAGAAGTCGGAATAACAGAAGAGAATGTATGAGGCGTTGTATGAATGTGAATGAAGCAAGAAGTGTATGCCAAGATGGAGTTGTTTGGCGGTCCGTCCTCTCTGCCTACCCCTGCGGGGAAACGGCGTGATGGTTAGTTAGTTAGTTAGTTAGTTAGTTATAATATTATTATCTATAGTGTTGTTCCGTGCCTTTGACATTGATTCATTTCGAGCGAGTTTCAAAAATATGTATCTATATATTAATTTTTATTTTATTTATTTATTAATTAATTTTTTGATACATACATTTACACAAACATGGTACAAAGGTTACAAACTTTTTTTTTATATTAACTTATATACATCTTAACACATGAACATAAACCTACGTGTAATGTACAGGGTGTCCGGTGGCAGAATTAGGATTTAAAATTTAAATAAAAAATAAAGTGCAAAGGATATACATTTATCTCAATAACTATTACAAAGAAGAGAAGTGCGGTATTATTTAAAAAAAAAAATTTCGTCTAAATGTAAACCGTCACTTCGGACACACTGTTGGAATTTGGCCTCAGTATTTCTTGCCACTCGCTGGAGAAGCGACGTCGAGATGCCATTAACTTCGCGAACGATATTTTTTTTTGGGGCATAGATGGTTGCGGGGTCGGTTTCACAAAGTGACGGTTTGGTGTGCATTGTCAAGCAGTGGAATAATCGGTCCCTATTTTTTTGAAAATCGCCGAGGGCAAGCCATTACTGTGAATGAGGTTTCTTATCGGCGCATGCTTAACGATTATTTTTTGCCAAAAATGAGAGAGCATCCTCAAGATGGTTCCAGCAAGATGGTGCCACGCCTCACACTGATAGAGAGACGTTGGCGCTTCTTCGTGATTTGTTCCCTAAAAAATTGATTAGCCGTTTCGGTGACATCCCCTGGCCACCCAGGTCGTCAGATCTTACTCCTGTGAACTTTTTTTCTGTGGGGGTACCTCAAAAGTAAAGTTTATGAAACCGACCCCGCAACCATCTATGCCCTAAAAGAAAATATCATTCGCGAAGTTAATGGCATCTCGACGTCGCTTCTCCAGCGAGTGGCAAGAAATACTGAGGCCAAATTCCAAGAGTGTGTCCGAAGTGACGGTCTACATTTAGACGTAAAATTTAAAAAAAAAAAAAAATCCGCACTTCTCTTCTTTGTAATAGTTATTGAAATAAATGTATATTCTTTGCACTTTATTTTTTATTTAAATTTTAAATCCTAATTCTGCCACCGGACACCCTTTATATAAAACAGAAAATCTCAAATTTATTCATTCATTTATTTTTTTATTTATTCATTCATTAACGCCCAAAAGGGCTTTTACATATTTAACATTTATTTATTTGATTATGTGTACAGAACTTAAAAGAAAAAAAATAACATGATGCATAGTTGGTATATAAGTGTAACATATTTATGACATAGAAAGAAAAAAAGAGAAGTTTTTGGATTGTAGATGAGTATAAAGATAATATATATATAAAACATAATAATTAAACAATAGCTCTTATACGATGCTCTTATAATTGTTCCAACATAAAAATATCGTTCAGGTATCTTTTAAATATGGGTAAACTTATATTAAATATATCTATAGCAGAGGTGAATTTATTTCCAAGTATATGTAGACGAGAAATGGGTGCATGCATTTGGTAGTTTGTCCCAGAATTATTGTTACAGAATAACATATTTTGCCGAGTTTGTCGATGAGGTACTTTGAAATTGATTAGTTGCAGGAGTTCACAACAGTCTAATAAGGAATAAATAATTTTAAATAAAAAAGTTAAGTCTGTTATTTTTCTTCTGTTTTCTAAGGTATGTATTTTGAGTGTATTTAGCAAGAATGTATAGTTTATGTGTTGTATTGGTATGTGTAGTTTGAAGTTAATAAAACGTAAAAATTTGCGCTGCACGCGTTCAATATTTTTTATATGAATGATATAGTATGGGGACCACACTATTGAATTGTATTCTAATATGCTGCGCACTAATGACAAATATACGATTTTTATAACTTCCAGCGAATCAAAGTCTTTGATAGTTCTAATTATAAATCCCAGTGTCTTCATACCTTTATTAGTTATTTGTTGTATGTGATTTACAAAATTTAATTGTGTATCAAACAAAACTCCGAGATCACTAATTTCGTTGACTTTTTCCAAGATTTTGTTATCTATAGCGTAGTTAAATGATAACGGGGTTTTGATTCGACAAAATGTCAGTGTCTTGCATTTATCAACGTTGAGAAATAAGTTATTAGCGATACACCAATTATGTAATTTATCGATGTTTAACTGTAAGATTATGCAGTCGCTAATATTGGATATTTCTTTGTATAGTTTAATATCATCGGCAAAAAGTAGAACTTCTACATCGTCGAAACAGGTTATTATGTCATTAATGAATATTAGGAATAGAATGGGACCGAGATGACTTCCTTGCGGCAGACCACTAGTTGCATTAAGTACCTTAGATTTTAAAGACTTAATTTTGACGAACAAGATTCTGTTAGATAAGTAACTTGAGAACCAATCCAAATAGGCAAGGTCAGTGCGTGGATATACCTGGTATCAGTTAGTGGCAGTATATTAGTATATTTGTATTAATACATGGATGTCGAAAGTAGGTTAAATAAAAATTATAAGTTAAATAAGAAAATGAAAAGAAAAAGACGAAAAGAAAATGGGGAAATATACAATGAGGAACTCCAGTGAAAAATATAACGGCTTTAAAAATACATATTCGTATAGATCAGCAAATGCCGATTCTGAATATATAATTTTTATTGTATATAATTAAACGTAGATTTTATAAATCGTACACTAAAAACTGTACCACCAAAACACCATGTTCTGTTGGTACCACTGCTTCTGACGTCACACGTGCCGTTTTTGAGCCCAACTATAACTGGATAAGTTTTTTTCGCTCTTAATCTTGCTTATTATGGCTTATAATTTCGCTGCTTACAGTGTTCATTTTGCCCGTAAAATGTTTGTTTATTGCGACTACTTGAGAGTTTTTGATGAAAATTCATACCAATTTTAACGAATTTGTCTACGTAATAATCTATACCACTTGCACAAAACAATGTCATTGGCACTTTGGTGATTATTTCTTCAGTTATTCTGAAAGCGGAGGATTTCTAATGACACCTCAAACCTGTTATTTCTTACAATGCATAATATATTTATTTTTATTTCCAGCCATTAAAGTTACGTCAATTTCTCAAACCTATTCAATTTATTCAAGTTGTTTACTGCTGTAACGGACTTTGTCAAGTCCGCAGATGCTGCGTATGCGTCAAAACTGACGCATGCGTAGAAAACTAATGGAGGCTATTAACGCAAGCGATTCTGATTTGCCTTTTACACATAATTCAAAGCATTAAAGGTTAAAATCGCATCCAAAAAATTCCAGCAACGTGCTGAGAAAGTTCTAGGATGGAATAGTTTGTTATCACACCTGTTATTTTGTGATATTACCTAATATTGATATATTAGTCTATCGGTATTATGTTATTCGCTATAGAAATCATCAAAATATTATTATTATTATTATCTCGTACCAAATCATTATTCAATAGATATGAATACCAAAATATCGTTTAATATCTCGGAACGGTCAGAACGCTAATATTTGTGGACCCGGTATTGATATATCAGATATGCGGCGGTATCATATTACGCATTTCTGTTACCAACATGTGCCCTAGTCTTTCAGCTTAGGTTTTAAAAAAGTTGGATATGGACTTTCTTTGAACGCTGATAAATAGTTAATCAGTTGCGGATATGAATCTATTTTTGCACTTTAGTATAATGCAAATAGTAACGAGACTCTGATATTTTACAATGTTTCCTTCAATTAAAAGCATTTAAATTTGAGCATAAAGTTCTCAATGTTTTGTATGGAATCCATACGATATCGATTACTGCCTATTGAACCGCTAATCCGACTGGCTCGTGTGACGTCACACCCAACAAGCCATAGATGTCGTGAGTTTTGGTGGGCTTTAAAAAATTGAAACTTTAACAATTATTTTAACCATGAAAAAATTAAAAAAAAAAAAAACAGAAAATGAAGTTTGGATGTCAAGATTAATAAAATTTCATTTAAAAAAAATGGACTGGAGTTCCTTATTATAGCAGGAAAAGATTGATATATTTGGTTTTAATCGAGTTCTTTATAACCTTTTTGTATGTGTTTAAAAGACAATATGTTTGAACACTTACATTCTGTAGATAGTAAATTACAAAATGTAGGAGTCATAAAAAAAGCATGACTCTGCTCGTCTAATTTTACACAAAGGTAATTCAAACACGTTATTTATTCTGTTACTGCTGGGAAACGGTGTGATGGTTAGTTAGTTAATTAGTTAGTTAGTTACTAAAGCGATATTAATTTTTTGAGAATTGTTTTTTTCTTGAACACGTATTTTTTAGGTACCGTAGACAATATTTTTTTCTTATATCTAACAGTTCAGCCTCGTGGAATAATTGCATGGAGGGGAAGGTACTTTCTTTATGTAACATTAATAAGATGTTAAGTTTGATAAACCTGTAAATGTTACACGTCACGTTGTTGTCACGCCGTTATAAATCGTCATACAGATGCTCATTTAAATAATTGCCAATAAATTCTTCTGGTCAGAGGAACGAAGAATAAAAGATCTCAATTCCTCAATTGGCTGCTCGTGGTTGAATCGAATGACACAACCACACTGCCCTGGTAAGCAAAAACACAGCAACTACCATGGAGTCATTCTCCAGAATGAAGGGTCGAGTTTTTTTTAACCTTTTATTATATCAACAATTGACGTATTGAACTGATTTTTTGGCCGAAACACTCGTAGACACATATTCTACATTATAATTCCAACAAAGTTTGTAAAAATATAACAATGTTTGTTAAAAAAAACCGTATTTCAGTTTTTGCTGTGGTTTTTACTTACCAACTGTGAATGTTTATCAAGCAATTGCGGTAAGTAAAAACTCAGTAACTACATACATACTCGTATATGTAATACTTGATTCGGTTTACAAGTTTAACAAGAGCCTCATTATACCAGTGGGTCCATACGTATATATCTTTATAAAAGTTGTCTCTCCACTAGCTTCAAGAACAAGAACTAACTGCCTTGGATGAGAACACGTAAACGTTTTGTATAGTACTAGCTGATGTGTACCCGAAGTTGTGAATTCTTGCTTGTCATTTGGGTGCCATAATTGATTTGACAGCGAAAGTAACTATCTCCAAATAAAGAAACATTCATTTGAATATTTGATTTCATTCCAAACGTTTATTTTTTCAAAACATATCTAAATCATAAAGTTCTTAAGTAGGTACCTACTCGTGTTTTCCATTTTGAAAATATTCTACCCAAAAAAACCTTCTTCTTTTGAATATGCTATCTGTGGTTAACTCAAATAAAACATGGCGGGTTCAATGTTTTCCATACTAATTTTAAAACGTTATAGCAACAGTTTTACATATTGGATTTCATTCGAACACCTTCCCGGCACTAATAAAAACAAACTGTACTATTTTCAGCGAAACCGGTAGAATAATTTTCGAGAACATTGAGGACAAACAAACAAACTTAGATTGATTTTTATATATATATATAGATAGATGTACACCGTGTTAGAACATGGGTGGTGCCGTGTATGAATAGTCGGGCCTTTAGAATAATTTAATAGTAGCTTGCCCACAATGGAGTGCTGATACCAACACTGATGTATGGCAGTGAGGCATGGAACTGGCAGATGAAAGATGAAAGTAGACTGAATGCCGTAGAAATGAGATCTCTGAGACGAATGTGTGCTAAAACCATGATCGTATGAAAAATGTTGAGTTTCATAAAGAATGCAAGGCTGATCTAAGCGTAATGAGTAAGAAAGGGACGCTTATATGGTTCGGGCATGTAGAGCGAATGAACGAAGAAAGGAGCGTAGGAGAATATATGACGCAAATGTGAATGGAAGAAGCAGCCGGGGATGCCCGAGGAAGACATGGCACGATCAACTGAATCAAATATTTCAGTCGGGCCATGTCAGAAGTCAAAATAACAGAAGAGAATGTATGAGACGTTGTATGAATGTGAATGAAGCAAGAAGTGCATGTCAAGATCGAGTTGTTTGGCGGTCCGTCCTCTCTGTCTACCCTCGTAGCGTAACGACGTGATGGTTAGTTAGTTGGTTATTACCGTGTACATTCAGATTCAAGGTTTTGTTTGACATTCGATTTTGACCACTTATTTGTAAACAAACAATAACACCCACAGTCAAAACATCATCACTCAATAATTAGATTTATTTATTTATTATCTAATACATGGCTATTGTGCATTTTAAACTTAGATTCATCTTTCTATGAGCCATCTTTGTGTTGACATTTAAAACCTTTTGAAGGATGACAGCGCCCTCATTTTTTGTCTACTTTTAAATGTCAGACTGATTGCTCTTTACTATTATTAGATATACGTAAGGCTGATGTCAAAGTAATGAACAAGATAAAGAAAGGGACGTTTAGATGTTTTAGAGTTATATGGAGGGCCATCAGTTAGTGAATTAAATTTGATCCAGTATTATGACCCCCGTATAGCATCCAGTGCACCGAACTAATGTGATGCAATGGTGTTGTGTTGAACATTCAAGTGCCTGGAATGAGATATTATTGTCGTTTGGTCACAGTTAATGGGTCTATGAATTTATTCCACAGTGTTTGTTGGCGCTGGAATGCCGTTACGTGAACAGTCATTAATTGTATACAATCATAATGTACCAATAACCAATAGCACACGCACATCTGATGACAAGCTAGTCTCCTTCGACGGGAGCAATCTTCTCAATGAGACTTCCTTTGACATGCATGGTTATTATTTGTTTACAGAGTTCCTAATTGCAAAAATTAATTTTCCATTGAAAGTTTACGTGAAGGGATTTTTATTCTGATTTGAAATGAAACTTAAAACTATACGACGACATGTATAAGGTATTATTATTTATTTAAATGCCTACTCCTTACGGAGGATTACTTTATGTCTTTTGTATTTGGTAATTTCATTCTCGCTATATTGAGCGAGAGAGATCCGGCTAGGCCGGCGTAGAATTTTTCCGATTGTAATACAATTAGCTTCTTTATCAGAGGAATGTTTGTCTTTGTGTAGGGTTGAAACCCTGGTCCACTTCGGCGTATTCAACGCTAGTCAACTGTCTTTCTTTTGTAGTTTAGCTAAGCGTGTGTGAGCAGCATGACCCCAAATGGGTGCTGCGTATGTAAAGCCCGGCCTTATGGTCGTCTTGCAGATGAGTAATTTATTTTTTTAATTATTAATTATTTTTATTGAGATTTAAGAACCTCATCGTAATATTTAATCATTGAAGAAAATAATATTAACATAACCAATGAGATGAAACCGGATGAGGGACATCCAAAATATTTCAGTCGCATCTGGGACTGAAATATTTTTAGTTTCTGTCCTTTTGTCCGGTTTCATCTTTCATTTAGGTTATGTTAATATTATTTTCTTCAATGAGTAATTTATTGCCTGATGATAGTTGACTATTTCTACCTAGCATGGGGTAGAGTTCTGCTATTGACTTATTTGCTGATTTGACACTAGACTGATGTATTTAGCCCATGTTAATTTGGAATCCAAGGTTACTCCGAGTTATTTAATAGATTTTTCCCATGGAACCTTTTCCCCAAACAGTATTATCTTCGGGGGCCGTTTAAGCAGTCTTCGTGAAAACTTCCAAGACTTCCATTGACATGTTTGGTGTAATCTCGAGTGACTTCTGCGATTCATATAGACTAACCCAGTGATGCACAACCTTTTTAGCCGGAGGATAATTTATCAATTTTCAATATGTTCGCGAATCGCATGGGGTACATATGGTACAGCTTAAAATAGCAGATTTGAATCCCGTATAAATGTCCCATCTGTCCGGAGCTAGTATGTAAGTAGGCTAGTAGATATACCTATTATAAACGAAAAAAATAATTAGGTAACTACCTACATTAGCGCATTACATGTTAAATCCTTAGACACCATACTAAATAATCATAAATAAGTACATTTCATTACTTAAGATTTCCTAATAATGAAATTTCTGGAAACCTTCTTGTGTTTTGCAAAACGGTAACCATTTAATAAAGCAACCAAAGAACGCACATTATAAATGCTGTCGATATTTATTAATCTGAAAATTTAAAGAATTTGTGTAAAAATTCTTGTAATTTAGGAGGCTGACTTGAAATATTTGACACATATAAAAGTTTGCCGCGATACCCTTTAGGATTTATGTAAAAGAGAACGGAAATGGTAAAACGTTTTCAACACCCCCCTAGGAAATCAGAACGATTGCTATTATAAAAGAAATATCGAAACTCATTTCCGCTACTTCTATATTTTCAGAAACAACGTCATTAGGTCGTGTACCCCGAGGTCCAAGGTCGAACAAATAAATTTGTGTCGTTATCGCTGGGCTAGCCTTTCATACTATCTTGATAACCTGAAAGGAGGATAGCAATTAACATAGGTTGGAAAAACCACAGTAATCAACAAATACAACAAATAGTTAACCCTCACGTTACCACGGCGACACTATCTTACACTCCGTGTACCTACTCTTTTGTAAGACTTGCCCTGAAATAAGTTTTTCACTTTTTTATTCTATTTATGAACATTTTTAAAATGTGTTTTATTTATTTACTTGAAACACCACTATTTAACAATAAAATGTAAGAATGCTTTGACTGCCCAACTAGGAACAAATCCCGTTTTAGGACAGTCAAATTGACAAGTTTAGTTCATATTAAGTGCCATTATATAAAAATAGGAGGGAAAAACGCTAGTATTGACATAGCATGGTAATATAATTAATCTAGAAAAAAAAAAAAAAATTAAGTATAAAGAGATGTGAAGAATAGTACAGAAAAAAACAATTATGTTTACCAGATAATTTGAGTATAGTATAATAGTTAAGTACTTGGGAAGAGATGAGAAAACAAATATTATAGAGCAAATAACTATTTGTTTGATAGGTACTGGTAGGTGCTATGAGAAAAAAATGCGTTTAAAATTGAGTACTAAAAAAATATAATATTATTAAGTAATATTGAGTTACGTATCACTCAGCTTTATGAGCCGACGACGAAACTCAGGGATTTTAATTATACATTATGTAGGTACTAATTTTAAGTCACTAGTAATTTACAAACCATAGTTGTAAGTCGCTAGCTATAAGTCATAAATGTAATGCCAGTTACACACGACGAATATATATTATGATATTAAGGTCAATGAGCGAGGTCTATCTCACGATATTGCTCGCCATACATTCCCATACAGCCGTCAGAGACAGGTAATTTTTGGCTCTCCGATAGTATGGTATACATCACACCATAAGGAAGCCAAGTCCAATATACCATAGATGTATATTTTTGTATCGATAATGACATTCACACTTAAATACCAGTATATTTTACTTTTTTCTAAAGTAGGTTTTCATAATTAAAATAATTTTCAGAGTCAATTTTTTCAAATCCCACCAAAATGCTCCAAATCTATGGCCGGTCGGTTTTGATCAATTTTGAGGTTAGAATGTCAAATTTCAAAACAAGGATGAGCTACACCGTACATAATTTTAGATTCTATTCATAGTAAATAATAACTAAACACAAGTAAGAAAAATGTGCACCGTTTTAGAAACTTTAACGAAAAGAATTTTAATAGTATTGGTCATTCATTAATATTATCATAATATCCATATTGATATTATGGGTTTGCTCATGAATACTCTAATTTATTTAATTAATAATAGTTTTTATATTGAATAACATACATAGAGTTTAAAGTCACCCAAATTAAATTTAAATTTCGCGAAAACAAAAAAAATACATATTTAAAATACAAAACAAAACCGAAAAATAAAAATCTCCATGCTAATCCAAAAACAGAATGCGCTCGTGACGTCAGATGTTCCAAATACAATGGTACCAAGATAACAAGGTGTTTTGAAGAGATGATTTTTTATTCACTTTTAAATAACGATTTATAAATTCTACATATAATTAAATAATACAAATTATGTGCTCAGAATCGGTGTGCTGATCTATATGAATATGTATTTTTAAAGCCATTACATTTTTCACTGGAGTTCCTTATTATTAAAAATAATTATTCTGTCCTTACTGAGTATTTTACCAGTCTGGTATATAGCTCTACAAGTAAGTTATGGTACGTTCTAGAACCGAGATCGTTGACTTGTAAAATTCTATTGGTAAAAGTAATTTCCACAAAAACTAGAGCACTACACAATTCATTACAATAAAATATTACGTCCACAGACTTAATCATGCAAGGCCTGAAACACATTGTGTCTGACCTAGAAAGTGGCCTAAATTCTACCACAAATAATAATATTTCTCAGTACGGTATCCTGGTAAATCTGGCAACACTGTCTATCAAATGATTACAGCACGGTAGCCATCAAACTAAAACATAAACTGTTCAATAAGCAAAAGGCGTACACTTCACCAGAATGTATTACTAAATACATGAAATTTATTGATAGCCAATACAATTGATATGAACGTTTTTGATATTTTATAATGGAACTTGTTTTACGAGACTTCTTTGTACCTATTGAGATGGATCCCTCTTTTCAGAACGTTTTGTGCAGCTGTTCCAAAATGTATCAATCTTTAAAAGGCCTATAATCTATAAAACCGTAAGCCATTTTAATACTGCGTGTCTATATAGATAAAGTATACAATTGCTTGACTAAAATTAATTGTTTGTGAGATTTTGTTCATCGTTTACTGAAGCGATTTAGTAGGTATTTAAATTTTGAATTTCGTTGTATAAGACCTAAAATGGCTTGCATGTAGGGGAGAGTTATGCCGTACTGTAGATATAACAGAAATGAAGTAACTGCATTCCATGAATTTGGAGGGAAACGAATATAATGGCGAGACCTTTAAAATTATTTGGCATGGGGCTATTTCCATTATTTTATTATTTTATCAAAATGTCATCATAGAGGCATCTTTCATTCAAAGGTGAAATGATTATATTAAAAAAAATAGTAGTATCCAAAAAACAGAAATAAATGATTTGAAAGACAAATCTTCTGTATTTCAGTATTTTCAGATTTTCGAGAAGACGTAAACGAATCGAATAGGTAAGTACCGTAATTATTTAGATCTTCGAAATGTACCTACCCGATTTTCATTTACGTACCTACCTACCGAATATTATTTCTCTTGATAATTCAATGTTTAATAATGACATTATACATCTTTCATTAAATTATGACTATTATTAATTACAAGCCACTGCAATATGTACGAGTATAGTAATCTAGGAGTAGTGATTAAATTTTGTATAGACGATAAATAATTGTATCACGTTTTATGATCTTATTGAATGATATGATAATATATTTTATTCTGTATTTTATGGACCATGTTATACTAAATATAGTAAAAAATGTTTAGTAGACATTACTGGAGAAAGTAGGATATAAATGAAATAAAAAGAATTCTTTCTTAAAAATTTCATCATTACCCCACCATTCAGTGGCGCTAGTATCGAGCGGCCAAACTTCAAAGCACTCTATTCAACATGGCTGTCATTTTTAGTACACAATTTTAGTTTGCGTTCGTGCGGATGGGGTTCGCTCGCTCCCGAGATTACAAAATAAGAACGGTTTAATAATAATGTATTTCTATGTCGAACTTCGGCTAATTAATCTATAAACATTTACCAATTGTTTAAAAGCTTCTTCGTTTTTATGTATGCATTTATTTGCCGTGTTCAAAATAATCCAAAATCGTCGCGAAATATTAGGTAAAAATTATTCTTCCTGCATTTTGTGTTGTGATTTTGTGGCAAAAGTTGGTTAATGTGGGATGGATATTGAATATTTATCATGTATTCCGATGAATGACGGCATATCCTTGGATTTTAAATGAAAAGGTAAGGTTCTTTCATTCATTTCCGTCGAGGACAATTAGTTTTAAGAATGCATTAATTTTGACGTTTCCATAACATGTAAAATAAACACAAATTTAACTTGCTAATTGTACAGTGTACACCTCCGCATCGCATGACCAATACCCTGGGATTTTTCATTTAACATTTAGAAATCTGTAATGATATACCTGTATTTAATGATTTCATGCGATCATCAATTATTTTTCTCCTTCTAGAAACAGCTCCCGAGTCACGTATACATTAAATTTTGTTCAGAATAGGGTAGAATCTCGTAGAATAAAAATAATAAGGGTTCTAAACCGTTGAATTCTCTCATGTGATTTTATTTTATAATCTGTTATTCGTATTATATAAATTTAAAATACACTTTGTATATACCACTTTATTTAAAATATATAAATATTTCTACATGTTTCGATAGCAATGCTATCATCTTCAGGAATAAATGAATACTAATAATACTTTTATTCGTATTTTAGATTATTTGAATTTTTCATCAATTGATTCATAAATACATGGTATCCCTGTGTTATCTAGTCAGTTTATAGGTGGAATTGCATATTGCAAGCAAATGGCTATTTATAATTCATGATACTTGGCTAATTTTTATGGCAATATTTTTGAGAAATCTGAAGAGTGGTTTACGCAGCTAGAAAAGTTTTTCTTTTACGATATGAAGTAATCGAAAATTCACTAATTTCAAATTCACAGATGTCGCGGGCTAGGAAAATTAAAAAAAAATCTGGGAAATATGTCAGCGATTATAATTCATTATGAATAAAACACCGTAACTTTTGTATCGGGGGGCGACTTTGGTCGTTGAGGACATCTGCAATAATCACTGACGTTAGAATTAATAGATTTGCCTTAAGTACCATTACGACGGCTGGAGGCAAAGGTCACGTGACACCCATTTTGGCACCAGCCTAGTACACCGCGTTTGTTTCGCGTGATTTTGACAAGCAAATTACAAAATATTTATAAAACGGTTCAAACTAGATAGTCTAAAATATTCGTTTTTTTTTAAACAAGCCGAACCCTTTTCCTTATTTAGTACTAACTTAAATTGGCGGCACGTCTAGCTCGCCTCTCGTCCCCCTTATTTTGGTTTCTTCCCTTGCGTGTTAGGGCAGCTCAATGTATTATTTGCTCTGTGGCGATAATTCTCGCAACCACTCGGAAGTTACTCGCTTCTTTTTTATGATTTCTGTTTCGGGCAACGTGGATACAATGACGCTTCTAAAATAAGTGTCAAATTAGTTGGTTTGAGTGCTATTCAACGTTTCGGCCCTCCGTCTCCGCTCAAATTCCATCTTGTACCCTCCATTACCTTAGTGAGCGGGCTTAAATATAAGATTGCTATCAGCAAGTGACGCTAGCACATAAAACACAGTTTACAATTCTTTGAAATAAAAATAAATAAAAGCCCTACACTAGAAATACAGTACAGTAGCCCGCTCACTGGGTAGAGAAGATTATCTCCACATTTATGCACCTCTAACCACAGTTGACACAGGAATAGGGAGAAATGTTCCCTGGCACTGTACACAAAAATTTACAATACGATACCTTTGAAGGTTGAATTGCAAAGCTGTTTTTATTTTCATTATTTTTATGTTTTCAGTGACAGGGACAGTAATTTAAGTACTTTTTATATTTCCTCGACGATTATAATAGTTTTTTGTCATTTATATTGTAAAGTACATCATTGTCATAGATTTTTTGCACATTAGAATTTTCATTGAATGGGGTGAAATTGATCACCCCTTTTCAATTCGATTTAGTTCAAAATACATGGTCCGAACATATAAAAAAAGGTTGGCAGTAGGGTTTACAAAAATTAAAGACTCCAACGAAGTTGGTGGATAAAATTTTTTCGTTGCTAAAGCATTGTCTACTTTATTAATTAAATTTAATAAAATCATCTGAACGTAGAATTATTTGCGATTCAATGTTTTATACCCCTGAACTGCTATATTTGATTGCTTTTCATGTGCCTGATAGAACAGGACAGTACCTACCATTTTATTGTGGCGATTCAACTTCAGCGTCGCAATATTATTCCCCTATGCGACGGATTCAACATCTGGGTAACAAATACTTGGATGTTGTTGACATATTTGGCATATCAATGTTACAGTATAAGCATGCATTAGTACGGTTTTATTCATCGAGTAGAGCTACGTTATTTGAAAATATTTAACTCTGGATTTTTAAAAATTATGTTGTTTCTTTTTGTATTATCTATTATAATACATATGTACCTTTTCAATATTATTTGTAAATGTCCATGTAAAAGCCTGTAATGGGCGTAAATAAATAAATAAATTAAAGAAATTGAAATAAATCATTGAAGAATGCGTGCTGATTCTGATAGCATGTCTCTTCTGAAAGAATGCAAGGCGATGAAGAGTAGCAGTGGTTCGATGTTGAGCTCCTTTCGGATCGTCGGGGTTTTTATTCGATTCCTTTCTGCGACTCCTGCCACTCCTGCAAATTGTCGTTTCGGCAGCTTGAACTCTGGAACGTGTTCATTCGTTCAGCATCCAGATCTGGTGACCATACTACTCGTACATACACGCAGAATGTAGATACACGATTTATATTTCATTTGTGTTTCGAATAAATAAATACAGAATTCAGCAGATAACAAAGGGTTCTCTCCATTTTGGACGTGCTAATTACAGTATTCATTTATGCATCGTTGAATTATTTAATTGTTTACAATTAAATACAGGTTTATTGTACTGATAAAACAAAGGTTAATTCCTCTATATTTATTTACTTGAGCAAACGATAACATATAGCGTATCATTTAAACTTAAATAAGCAATGGGATTAAGTTTAAAACAATTACGAGCGTGGATACTGGAGAGGATATGAGTGGAGTAGAATGATCACGAGTGAAGTTCGATGCTAAAAATTGATTCGTTCACCGTGAATGGATTCGTGTTGATTTCACCGTACGATGATTGGGTGAGACGAAATAAGATACTCCAGTGAAAAATATAATGGCTTTAAAAATATATATTCATATAGATCAGCAAACGCCGATACTGAATACATAATTTTTTTATACATTACGTAGGATTTATAAATCGTTATTAAAAAGTGAATAAAAAAATCATCTCATTAAAACACCTCTTTATGTTGGTACCATTTTATTTGGAACATCTGAAGTAACGTGCGCATTTTGTTGTTGGATTAGTATGGAAATTTTTATTTTTCGATTTTGTTTTGTATTTAAATATGTATTATTTTAGTTTTGGCGAATTTAAGCTCTATAATTGTTGTTCAATATAAAAAAATGTTATTACTGAAAGAAATTAGAGCTTTCATGAGCAAACCAATTAACAATACGGATATTATAATGTTAATGCTCAATACTATTATTATTCCTTGAGTTAAAGTTTCTAAAAGGGTACATAATTTTATTACTTATGTTTAGTTATGGTTTACCATTAATAGAATATAAAATTATGTACGGTGAAGGTCATCCTTGTTTTGACACTTGACATTCTAACCTAAAAACTGATCAAAACCGCCATAAATTTGGAGCGTTTTGGTGGGCTTTGAAAAATTGAAACTTTAAAAATTATTTTAACTACGAAAACTAACTAACTAAATAGAAAAAAATATGAAATATTTTGGTATTTAACATCAATATTAATAAAAAAATATTAAAAATTGTATCCTCATTATGAAGTCGTTCAATCCACAGCACAAGGCGTATGTTAGGTACTTACCCGGCCCAAATAATGCAATTTGACTCCAATGAACCCAACACGTACCTACGCGTGGCGTGTGTTCTCTGTGCACTATGCAGGGAATGAAATGCGAACGACACTAACAACTATTTGCATGTTGTCTCCATATTAAGTTATTAAATCTCTTCTTGCTATAAAAATTAACCTCCGGTATGTGATCTGATTAATAAAAATAATATTGATTTATTTGAAAAACAAATGAGTCAACAAAAAAATTGAGAAAACTTTGAGAACAAATCCACTTTTAGGACAGTCAATCCCGTTTAGGAGTGGCTATGAACTTTCCGAATGACCTTGCAGAAATTTCGGCAGAAATCGCTCTCGTTGCTTTTCATTTGCCCGCATGCAGGACCAATCTTAGGATAAATTCTCCAATTCCCCTATTTGTGCGCAATATAACGTACAATCTCACAATATCCACATTCTTTGCACCTTTCAAAATATCGAATCGAAGTAATACGTACGACCACAAATTGAAGCACGAGTACAAAATGTATGTCCCGATCCTATCTTCCTCTTCCTCTCTCCCATTCCTTCGTATTTTGTTTTTTCTTTATCTTGTTGGCTTCATAAATAAAACATCTCTATGTAACCACTGTTAGCACAAGAAACTTTGTTGGCCTACCTTTATTTAAACTTCCTTGCAAATAAATAAATAATCTTGAAACAGCTTATATTATTAAATTAACCACCGAAATTGTCTTATGTTTTCCGATCAGAACTAAATCTTCATCACATTATGCAACAAATCCAAGTAGAAATAATATTGCATAGTTAAACACGTTTTTAGACTGATGAAAAGATATTGTATTAATAATTTGGTCGATCGGAATTTTAAATATGTATATCTCCTTGATATCTGCTGTATTGATGCTATTTATGTATGACGCGAATGTGAATGGAAGAAGAAGCCGGGGACGCCCGAGGAAGACATGGCACGATCAAGCGAATCAAATACTGAGTCGGGCCGTGTCAGAAGTCGGAACAACAGAAGAGAATGTATGAGACGATGTATGAATGTGAATGAAGCAAGAAGTGTATGTCAAGATCGAGTTGTTTGGCGGTCCGTCCTCTCTGCCTACCCCTGCGGGGAAACGGCTGATGGTTCGAGTTGTCCTTTTTCTCAGTTGTTTTCATTTAAACAAATACTCGTACTCCTTGATTGATAAGATTAAGTTTTATATTATTTGTCTATTCTCACTGTAACAAAACTGTAATACTGTTTTTTTTTCAATTTGTTGAAATACTTGCTGAAATTTTTATATTTAAAAAATATTATTTAATCGCTATTATGTAATCGGGGTCTGTTATCACTATAACAAAACTGTTTTACTGTTTTCGCATCTCTGGTCGAGGGGTAAGCCTCTCGACTACGAATCCGAAGGTCGCGGGTTCAAATCCCGGCGTGCGCAAGTAAATTTTATTTAATTAATTTGTGTTGTTTCACAATTAATTAATTTAAAATAATATATAGTATATTTGCGCACGTTCCAGAGTGGAAGATACTCTCAGTATCGCCCTGGTGAAGACCACCATTCAGAATTGAAACGTTGCTTGAAATCGCTTTTGGCCGTGTTTGGTGACCAGATCTGAATAGCCAGGTATTTCCCCACCTTCCTCTTCCCCTTCTCCTTCCCCTCCGCAATACCCTCAGCCTCACAACATTCCCCAATTGGGGATGCCATAGTCTCACTGGCCTCAGATGGTTGGGAACAGTTTTGACTCTTGTACGGTATTCGTATAAAAAAAAAATTATAAAATATTTTTTTCAACTTGTGTAGATTGATCACAACATGCATGCACTTATGTTGTTCTATTATTGCCCGACTATTTGTTGATTATTTGTATGTATTGTTGTATTATATAATATTGTCGAACTAAACTCCTACTCACAACCCTACTTCCAATAGCTTAGCGGGTACAAATTCCCATTGTATGAAAATAATATTATATAAAAATAAAAATCTACAAGAAATATGGATGTTATTTCGGACGGTTCAAAAGTGATGATTTCTATGGTATACATGGGGTTTATTGAGTGCTGTCACATACATTCATGGCATTACGATTCCTATTAAGACAATGCATTATTTGGATTTTGATCAATTACTTATTCCGTTCTCGTAGACCCATGATTCTTTTGGACTCACGATTCCTAGAATTAGATTTTTGAGTCCCAGTATTGATTGTACTGTTTGTTACAAAGTCAATTGTCACAATGCCCGGGACTGTCACGCTGTCGGCTTTTTTATAATGTATAATTCTACTTATATATCGGCCGGACTGTACCATATTTGGTTGGGTGACTGTACGTAGCTTGCCTGTTATCATATATGGAAAGCAGGTTCAGTTCACTTTGAAGAAAAAGTAGATTAATCAAATGAAACAATCAAATTTTCTTTTAACAGTTCATTACTATTAAGGGATTTCTTAATTTTCAAGGCTTCTAAATTATCTAAGCGTTTACCTTTACTATTAATGTGAAGAGTATTGATCCCCATATTTTTAATCAAAACTATGATTATGACCTTAATAATAATGAGTCTATTATTAACAATCAAAAAAACTATCTTACAGCCCCATTTTAAATATGTTTCCTTTCACCCCTCCCTCAATCTTTATCTCTTCCTCCACTCTTTTCTAATCCCTAGTCACGCTCCCACCCCCACTGTGACACTTATTATGTATGTTCTACCATTATTTTGTAACTAACTAACTAACCATCACGCCGTTTTCTCGCAGGGGTAGGCAGAAAGGACGGACCGCCAAACAACTCGATCTTGGCATATGTGAAACTTCAACTATAACTGTTATTATATTATTTTCTATTTTACTTTATAAACCACTGTACACTTACATTATTATATTGTACATGTCTTTTAGTTAAGTTAAATTTAATTTCATCTTGAACAGTTTATGACCTTAGAATTAAGTCTAATATTATTGTTTTTCTTCTTTTTGTTATGTTTTAGTACTAGTTAAGTATTTATATACATAGGTTGGTTTATGTGTGTTTTACGATAGGATATGTTAAGGTAGATAAGTTACAAAATGTGTGTTAATATATTTTAAGTGTGGTATGATATTTTAAGGTACGTAAGTTAAATTATGATATGATATGACGTGCTATTTAAGTTATAAGTTAAATAAGGTATGTTATACCATACCATATTATGTTATAAGTTATAAGCTATATTACGTTATGTTAAGATATACGCAACATTATATTAAGTTATGGTAAGTTGCAAGTTAGAAAAGCTATGTTATATTACGCTGTATTAAGTTAAGTTTAGTTATGATATGTTATGGGTAGGTAAGTAGTCCGTGGAAGGGAATGGCCGACACAGGTGTCGATGAGGCTCGCTATCCATCACGCCGCCAACCCTTCGGTAGCGCGAAGAGGAGGAAGGAACGTGAACAATGTCGGATTGGCACGTGGAACATCAGAGGAGGGATGGAAAGAAAAATTAATGAAGTATGTGATACGATGGTAAGGAAAAGTTTGGATGTACTCTGTATAACAGAGAGTATGAGGAAGGGGAGCGGTACGATGCAACATTGTGATACGCTCGTAATCTGGTCTGGGAGACCAGATACGGAGAGGGCGTGTCAAGGAGTTGCAGCGTTACTGTCTCCTAGAATGGTAGAATGTATGTTGCAATATGAATGTGTAAGTCCGAGAATAATGTGGATCCGATTCAAAATCGGGTTGACAAGAGTGTTTTTAGTAATATGCTATGCTCCTGTCAACTCTGAAAACGATGAAGTGAAAGATGATTTTTGGAGTGGTGTGAGCGATGTGATGAGATTAAAAAATATGAATGAAAGGATTATAATGGCAGGAGATTTAAATGGATGGGTGGGAGTTAGACGGGATGGATTTGAGTCAACCTTAGGTATATTTGGGGATAAAAGAACAAATGATAATGGTAACAGAATGCTTGAAGTATGTTTAGAGTGGAACCTTTTTGTATCGAATACCTTCTTCAATCATAAAGGTATCCACCAATATACGTGGGAAAGAGGAAATGAAAGGTCAATGATCGATTTTGTGGTAATTGACTCTAGGTTGCGAGCCGTCACCACAGACACAAGAGTTTTCAGAGGGGCTGAGGTAGAAACCGACCATTTTCTGGTTGTGTCGAGAGTAAATCTCTTCCGCGGCTGGCGCTCTAAAGTGAAAATGGTGTCGACTCCAACTAGAGTCAGAATAGAAAAACTGCAGAACGATAATGTAAGAAGTAAGTATGAAAATTGTGTAGAGATGAGATTGAATGATAAGGATATGAACGGTCTGAGCATAGACGAAACATGGGATCACATAAAAGTGAGCCTTTGTGAATCTGCTAGAGAGGTATGTGGGATAAGTACGCAAGGTAGGAAGAAAGGTGATGCATGGTGGGATGATGAGATTAAAGCACTGGTCTCAGAGAAGAAGAAAGCGTGGTTATGTCTGATAGCGACTGGCAGTGCTTCTAGCGAAGAGAGGGATAGAGCGAAAGAAGTTTATAAGGGATGCAAGAAAAGAGTACGTGCTGGAGTGAAAGAACGAAAGAAACGCCTGGAAGAGGAAGAGGGGATCAAAATGACAAACCACTTCCAAGAAAACATTAAACTGTTTTGGAAGGAAGTCAAAAGGTCCCGGAATGGTCCAGAAAGCGGATGTGTGAAAGTGATAAAATCGAAAGATGGAAAAATGCTGACGAATGAGAAAGATATAAAAGAGAGATGGATGAAATACTTTGAAGAGGTCTTCGAAAGCAACCCGAGTGATAGTGATTCCAGTGGCGAGTCAGGTATGAATGACGATGGCGTGAATGTTCCCAAAATCAGCATGGATGAAATTAAGAGATCAATTAAATGTATGAAGAATGGTAAGGCTGTTGGTTTCGATAATATTGCTGCTGAATACTTTAAAGGAGATAGCCGTATAATTCTCACATGGTTATGCAAACTTTTTAACCAGTGTTTAGAGGAGGGTTACACCCCATTAGATTGGAGAAGGGCTGTGATCATGCCTCTATACAAAGGTAAAGGGTCACGCATGGAATGTGGAAATCACAGGGCTATTAGCCTGCTAAGTTCAGTTGGAAAGCTGTATGGTAGGATATTGATTGAAAGGGTACAAATGAAAACAAAGGATAAAATATGGGATGTGCAAGGTGCATTTATGAGCGGAAGGGGATGCATGGATCAGATTTTCTCGCTGCGTATGCTCACAGAGAAGTTTCTGGCAAAAAACCAGAAACTTTTCTGTGCTTTTGTAGATCTACAAAAAGCATACGACCGAGTTGACAGAAAAAGTTATGGAAGGTGTTGTCCAAGTATGGAGTGAATACAAATCTTATACAGGCAATCGCATCTTTGTACGAGGGAAGCGTTGCATGTGTTAGGGCAAACGGTGATTTTACGGGGTGGTTTGACATCACAAAAGGTGTTAAGCAAGGCTGCGTAATGTCACCGTGGTTATTCAATCTATACATGGATAATTGTATGCAAGAATTGAAAGAGGTGGGCTTGGGCGCAAAAATGAGTAGTCTGCAAGTTTGTTGCCTGTTGTATGCTGATGATGCGGTGCTGATTGCTAATAGTATAGAAGATCTACAGTCCCTCGTATCTAGGATGAACGAAGTATGTATGAAGAATGAGCTAATGATGAATGTAAGTAAGTCTAAAGTCATGGTGTTTGAAAGAGAGAGTACGAACACAGTGTACAATATAGTTGTGAATGATGAATACTTGGAGCAGGTAGACGAGTTTGTGTATTTGGGAAGTATGTTTACGAGAGATGGAAAGACTGATAGGGATATTGAAAGAAGGGTGAATGCAGGAAACTCCATTAACGGAGGACTGAACGCGGTTGGCGCAAACAAAAAGTTGTCCAAGGAAGCGAAGCTAGCAGTCCACAATGAAGTGCTGATACCAACCTTGATGTATGGCAGTGAGGCATGGAACTGGCAGAGGAAGGATGAAAGTAGACTGAATGCTGTAGAAATGAGATCTCTGAGACGAATGTGTGGTAAAACCATGTATGATCCAGTGAAAAATGTTGAGATTCGTAAAGAATGCAAGGCTGATGTAAGCGTAGTGAACAAGATTAAGAAAGGGACGCATAGATGGTTTGGGCATGTAAAAAGAGGACTGTAAGGAGAATATATGACATGAATGTGAATGGAAGAAGAAGCCGGGGACGTCCGAGGAAGACATGGCACGATCAAGTAAATCAAATACTAGAGTCGGGCCATGTCAGAAGTCGGAATAACAGAAGAGAATGTATGAGACGTTGTATGAAAGTGAATGAAGCAAGAAGTGTATGCCAAGATCGAGTTGTTTGGCGGTCCGTCCTCTCTGCCTACCCCTGCGGGGAAACGGCGTGATGGTTAGTTAGTTAGTTAGTTAAATTTAATTGCAATAAAGATATTATTATTATTATATACACTTCTTGCTTCATTCACTTTCATACAACGTCTCATACATTCTCTTCTGTTATTCCGACTTCTGACATGGCCCGACTCGAGTATTTGATTCACTTGATCGCGCCATGTCTTCCTCGGGCGTCCCCGGCTTCTTCTTCCATTCACATTCGCGTCATACATTCTCCTTACACTCCTTTCTTCGTTCATTCGCTCTACATGCCTAAACCATCTAAGCGTCTCTTTCTTAATCTTGCTCACTACGCTTACATCAGCCTTGCATTCTTTACGAATCTCAACATTTTTCACACAATTTTGTAAAATTGTTTAGTATGTATTTTGCCCTCACGATGGAACGGTCGTTCTTTACGAATCTCAACATTTTTCACACAATTTTGTAATATTGTTTAGTATGTATTTTGCCCTGACGATGGAACGGTCGTTCCGAAACCGGTTGGGCGTGAAAAATAAATGTGGTTAAAACAAAGTTGGATTATAATGGATAACCACAAAGTATAAAATCTAGATTAATTAAAAACGTTACTTGAAATGGCATAAACTTTTAAGGAGTTCAAAAGATAGCTACTGTATGATTGCATTATTGGCAGGTACACGGACACGGAACAAGTATAAGGTTACCATGCAATCACACAAAAGTAACCACATATAAAAAACACGCACTTACCCGGCCAATGCAACTTATGTAATGATTGAGATTCTTGTAGAAAATAGTAATACAAAAGGCGTATTTATATGCATATAGAATCCAAAACGGCCATGAACCGGTTTTTGATAACTTGATGCAATCATTTTAAAATTGCAAAACATAGCCAGGAGCTTCAAGTTGTGCTAATTTAATTATTCTGCAAGGTTTTTTATATATATATGCTGTACGAGGTGTGTTCAAAAGAAAAGGTGAATTTTGAATTTTCGAAGGCTGTGTACATTCGATTATCGATTTTTTTGTTGGTACACATATGTTAGCATTATCAGCCATTTTGGATCAGTGGTTTGTTTTTGACAACTGGAAAGGTTAGTCACGTTTTTGGGTGTTCTTCGTTTTTTTACTTTTTATTATATTAGTAAAAAATCGAAAAACATCGTTTTTTTTTATTCTTTGAAGAAATACTGATAAGGACATAGAAAACAAAGCAAATCTAAAATTTCACTTTAATCAGACTGATGATGCCCCAGAAAGCGGCTATCAAGTTCCGACCAAAACTAGGAAATTCCTCAATAGGATTAACAATTATTAACAATTTTTTTCTAAAAAGAATCAATTTTTTTTTGAAGAAATGCTGATGAGGACATAGAAAATAAAGCAAATCTAAAATTTCACTTCAATCGGACTGATGATGCCTCAGAAAACGAATCTAAATAAAAATGATGATGATGGAAAATTAACAGGTATAGATAGGATTACACTTTTGATGAGAAAAACAGAGCAAATTTCTTTTTAATCTATAATAATAATAATAATAAGAGTTAATTTCTATAGCGCAGTTTTGTGAAGGTTCACCTCAAGTGCGCTTTACACTAACTAGCCTAACCTAATATAATTGCAAAATAACAGATATACTACATAGTATATCTGTTATTATAATATATATGCAATATGCAAATTAATACTATGACATACAATATTCATGAGCGGGTATTATAAAATAACAATTTAGAAACTAAGGGTGTAAATAATCAAATATATAGTAGGTACAAATAACAAGAGAAAATTATATGAAATTATATACATGGTTTTTCACTGAATACTAATGGAATTAAATAACAAATGTAGTAGGCATAGGATAAGAGTAGGTACATCAGAGCGTAATATAGGATTTATATTTACTTCAAAGACATCTACAGAAACATCCAAAATACTTCCGTTTAACACCATTCCCACCTGTGCAATTACAAATACTATATTGCATGTAATTTAACACTCGGCACACACTAACACCACACTCAATTACAATCACGACGTACACCAATACAACACAAGGAACCACAACAAACTACATATACAAAAAATACGCTCAACAAAATATGGACTAAAATCTTAGTTTCTCAACTCTTGGGAATACAATGCATAATCTACTGCATACGTTTTTAATAAAATAAAATAAAAAATAAAAAAATTTAGTTTTACAATATATTGAGTTTTGTTAGAATAAAATTAAAAGTAGATAGGTAAGTTTCAATTAGCAACACAAGATCAGTGAGCCAGCAATGTTAATCATCTGTGTCCAAAAGCCACTCTTAGATTATACTTGACTTTAGCGGTATAAATGGAATGATTTTCAATTATCACCAATTAAACTCATTTGTTTGTAATCTATAAAAAAATTATGCATATAAATTATTATTTTTAATATTTATAGCTTTAATAGTTGAAGAAGTTGTGTTTATTGCTCCATTTTTAGCCATGGAAGACTGCAGTTCAAATTCCTCCCCTTTGTTGTGATTTTATCGCAGTGTCTACAACAGCCAACTAAAATACCTCACCTAATGATAATTTATTGAGCTTTTAAAAACGTTTTAGTGTCGCAGGCCATCTTCTGTCGTGAGATTAAATACCTCTACTCTATTTCTAGACGTTATTATCCAGTCCATTGTCAAGTATAGGCATTCCGCCGATAGCCTACGCTATAAACTCTCCCTCTTTTCCAGAAACTAAGTCAGTTATAACCATAAGTAATCTCTAGGCGGCAGGACCATATGCTCTATGCTCCAGTATTTCTGGAGTTCCCCACCTTAGGCACAAGTCATGGAGTAATACTTGGAGTTTTTAGAATTGGGACAAAAACTGTGGAATTCCATTGTTTTGTGGTGAGATCATTTGCGTAACTATGTGGTCTCCTTCTCATTTCAAAAGGTTGGGAGTGCGTAACCCAAATAACTCTCTTTGTTTTTAGTGTATATATAACACAGATGGGACTCGTGTAGATCTTAAACAGAACATCATCGTGTATGCCTATTTGAAGAGATATGTTTAGATTCAACACAATACAACTTGTTACAAAGTAAGATGCTTCCGATGGAGTCTTTGTGTCTTGGATTAAGGTCAAAAGGAATCAGAAAGGTCTAGTGATGAGCACCAAGAAACACCGCTGATCTATATAATAAATGGTCTCTCTGTCTTTCTCGTAAAAAAATTCCCTGTCTTTTTTTAAAATCATGATATTGTTCACTGAGTTTTTTTACTATATTGACATGCATCCTATTAAATATTTCTCGTTGTAGCTTTTTATCAATACGAAAGTTTGTCTTCCCTAGAAAGCTTTTATCAATACGTAGCTTTTTATCAATACGAAAGTTTGTCTTCCCTAGAAAATCATTTTATTTTATTTTTGAATCATTAAAGCCTTATAAGAGCCCTTATGAGCATGTATAATAACACATATAAATTTCAACAATATCTGTAAATAACAAAGCAAGAATAAGCGTCTGTTGAACGTATATACAAATTACGACAGATAAAAGAAAAAAAAACAAAATAAAATATTTAAAAATAATAAAGTTGAGTTATTTATAATAATAATATTTTAAATAAAATGGTTTATAATATTTCTATACATCATAAATATATTTTATTACTAAATGTATCATTACAATGGGTAAAGGTGTAAGTTTAATATTTCGTAGTAAGTAATAATTAAATATAATATAACAAGGTGAAATATATTTGATAAAAATCAATACTTAGTATTTTATTATTACCTATGCTATCTTTTCTACGTATTTATATTTAATTTTGGCTCAAATTTTCAATGGTGCGACATATTATGGAAATTCAACTATCTTAAAAAAAAAGAGATAAGGGTGATGTAACAAATTACAGGCTTGTTTGTATGCAGTCGGCTATTCCTAAATTGTTACAAATTACAGGCCTGTTTGTATGCAGTCGGCTATTCCTAAATTGTTACAAATTACAGGCCTTTTTGTATGCAGTCGGCTATTCCTAAATTGTTACAAATTACAGGCCTGTTTGTATGCAGTCGGCTATTCCTAAATTGTTACAAATTACAGGCCTGTTTGTATGCAGTCGGCTATTCCTAAATTGTTACAAATTACAGGCCTGTTTTTATGCAGTCGGCTATTCCTAAATTGTTACAAATTACAGGCCTTTTTGTATGCAATATGCTATTCCTAAATTGTTTGAGAGATTATTGCTCGATCACGTTGTAACACAGATCAAATTAATCATTTCCCCCTATTCCGACCATAGTGACGTACCCTTTGACGTTTAAAATAAGAGCAAAATTACTGGGTAGGGGTAGGGTTAGGGGTAACACATCACAACTTTAAAACTTTCCTCCAAATCATTTATAACCCCCGGCAACTCCGGGTACTTCAGCTAGTCTGTTATAAAATCGGCTTTGCTATAGTTCCACTTCATTAAATTTGTATTTACTTTTCCTTGTCAGTTGTGTTCCTTATCCAGTGTAAGAGCCGATATTCCGTTGCTTGTTTCCAAGCTTGTCGGGAAACCTGCCCGATAGCAACTTGACAAACGTAAATATCTCTCAACTTACAGACGGCTAATTTTGGCTACAGCAACTCGAATAATGTCGTTTTTTCCAGTCTTAGCACTCTAGCCGCACACCAAAAAAAACAAAGAGCTACTGAAAAACCGTCTCTAATTAAGTACTGATCAGAACCTTCACGGCTCACGGTAAAGGGGGCACGATAGAGCTAAAGAACAATGAACTGGAGTCAGGGTTGGCTCACTTCCAGGCTTAATTGAAATTTTTACAGGTTTTTCTTTCTGGTCCATTTGATATTCAGTGGTTGCGACAGATTAGTTTGGATGTTTTTGACCGCACAACAAGTCTCCGTTCAGTGAGGCGTAGGAACTAGGAAACACACATTGCCCCCTGTGTTCTGTGAACAAAGTCATAATATTCCATACTTTTATAAAAGTGTCAAAATTCTTTCAGTAAGATCAATTCTGTGGTACAAAATTATGTTTCAGCACATTAAGAACCCTATATATAAAACAAATAGACTAGGGCACACTTACAATACTCTTCTCAATTTTAATGAAGGATTAATGGTTCCTAAGTATACAAACAAATATGGACAAAGAACGTTAGATTACACGATTCCTAGCTGTTTAAATATGTAACCGCTAAAATAATAAAAAAAAATAATAATAAAATAAAAACTGCATCAAAATTAAACAGTTAATAAATATATTGAAAATTTGGCCAGAACTGTGTAAAAACGGGTCGAAAAAAAATCTTCGATGTTATCTACCGATTTCTCCCTAGATTTGTCAAAAGGTCCCCTTTTGTACTTGCATATCTCAATTTCTCCCTAGATTTGTCAAAAGGTCCCCTTTTGTACTTGCATATCTCAATTTCTCCCTAGATTTGTCAAAAGGTCCCCTTTTGTACTTGCATATCTCAATTTCTCCCTAGATTTGTCAAAAGGTCCACTTTTGTACTTGCATATCTCAATTTCTCCCTAGATTTGTCAAAAGGTCCCCTTTTGTACTTGCATATCTCAATTTCTCCCTAGATTTGTCAAAAGGTCCCCTTTTGTACTTGCATATCTCAATTTCTCCCTAGATTTGTCAAAAGGTCCCCTTTTGTACTTGCATATCTCAATTTCTCCCTAGATTTGTCAAAGGGTCCCCTTTTGTACTTGCATATCTCAATTTCTCCCTAGATTTGTCAAAAGGTCCCCTTTTGTACTTGCATATCTCAATTTCTCCCTAGATTTGTCAAAAGGTCCCCTTTTGTACTTGCATATCTCAATTTCTCTCTAGATTTAGAGATTTCTCCCTTGACATGGCAACGCTGCTGCCAACGGAAGACTGAATGAATTAATAAATTCTTCAAAAGATTGGTATTCACTTTGTGGCGTCATTATTAATATATTAATTAAAAATTACTTTGTAATCACCACTTTATCAATATATACATATCAACATGTTTTGAAAGCCAGGTTTTCCTCATCAGGACACACAGAATACTAAAAAATAATAATTACTTGACATTTTTTATTTCATTTATAAATGAATTGAATTTAAAAAATATAGTAACCAATCATTATAAGCAATAATTATTAACCTGAAAAATCATACAAATTGAATAATTTTCCGAGAAAAAATACATGCTGCCGACGGGACACGAACCCGCGACCTTTTGTTTACCGGACAAGTGCTCTACCACTGAGCTACGGCAGGTTATTATTCGTGTCCCGTCGGCAGCATGTATTTTTTCTCGGAAGATTATTCAATTTGTATGATTTTTCAGGTTAATAATTATTGCTTATAATAATTTGTTACCATTTGTGCTATGCATAAAAAATCTTGTCTTATAAACATTAGTTTATCATTTAAAATATTAAAAAATATAACTTATCAAATGAATATCGATGGATTGTAAAAATTGATGTTCTTTTCCCTATAGGTAAATTCCCTGGATGACTCGTCTGCGTGTTTTTGATCCCCTCTTTCTATTATTACACCATTCAATTAATTACCCAACCTTTTACTATGTTCCGCACGTAGCACGATTCACAGTGATAATTTCTGCCATTAATGTCTCGATTGTTCTTTGTTTCAGAATCAAAGGACGGCCGTGTGAACCGAGCATCAACAGGTGACGACAAAAGACATTCGATCCTTCATTCGGGTTCTAAATAAGAACCTTCTAGAACAGAAGGTAAAAAGTCGATTTAAAGGAAACCAATAGTTTGATGGGCTGCTTTAAAGATAAAGCAAAGTAAAGCCATTTTGATTTGTGATCAATTGGAAATATAAATAAAAGAATCTACCATATCTAAACGGGAATATTACTGACAATACCTATAGATCCGTCCAAATTTAAACAATCCATATTTTCTCGCTAATTTGTCTAAATAGACCAAACCAACTCTAAATTTGCTAATCGCAATCTAAAGGCTGAATTTTATAGGATTTTTTTAAAATATTTCTTGGAATTACAAAAGTGATTGTCGAATTTCGAAAACAAATCGAATTTGAATAAAAGTGAGCATTTTTGGAGAATATAATTGAACTGATTAAAAATACACGAAGTTAATTATTAGTGGTTGAAGAATGTATCTATACTGTTGATGTAGTTGAATAAAAATTTTGAAATTTATTTTGAACTACAGAAGTAGAATATTCCGCCATGTATAAGTTACTGGGGGGTCTGCAAGCCTACTTCAAATGGCAGGACATCCAGACGGACAACGCGGTGTTCCGGCTGCACAACGTGTTTACGACGGTGCTCCTGCTGACCTGCTCCATGATCATCACGGCCACGCAGTACGTCGGCAGGCCTATCCAATGCATCGTCAATGGACTGCCAACCCACGTGGTCAACACCTTCTGTTGGATCACTTCGACATTCACGATGCCGGATGCTTTTAGAAGAGAGGTTAGTTTTTAAAACTTATTTTAACGCATTTTGGACGCGATGTTTATTTATTTATTTATAAGAAATTCAAAGGAAGTTTAACAAAAGGTAAGCCAACAAAGTTTCTGGTGCTACAAGTGGTTAAGTACAGATGTTTTATTAGAAAATAAAATAAGTATGGGGGGAGAGGAAGAGCCCATAGATATACCACTCTGATTAGCCATATATTACGTATTCAAAAGAAGAAGGTGTTTGGGTAGAATATTTTCAAAATTTAAAACACAAGTAGGTACCTACTTAAGAACTTTATTATTTAGAAATGTTTTGAAAAAATAAATGTTTGAAATGAAATAAAATTTTCAAATGAATGTTTCTTTGCTTTTTTGATTAGAGATCGTAATAGTCGTCACAAGGCATTACTTTCGCTGTCAAATCAATAATGGCACCCAAACGGCAAGCAAGAATTCATACTTCAACTTCATAACTTTATTCTAAAAAAAAAAATGCATCTCGCCTTATTTAAAAACTTTATTTATTTTGTTTTACATGTAAATTTCCAGAATTTATTCAAATATCAAACTTACATTAGATTAATAAATTAATAAAAATACTTATACATTAGATTGTTAGCCAATACGCATTACATTGGTACTAATTAGCAGTGGCCATTATAAGCAAAGAAGTTTTCCGTCTGTTGGCAAGGCTACTAATCCCCAGCATCCCCGATAAGAAGGATGATGGATACAACCAGGGATAGTACCGGAAGTCTCTCAAATATAAATATCTTAAAAATTTTTACTTTCTCCGCCATTAAAGGGTGGGTAACATCCTTAGAGTAATATTGTTACTCTAAGGTAACATCCCATGGTCCCCGCATTACAGAGCTACTCAGAGCCACTTTTTAAAATACCTACTGCTTACCAACCTATATTAAAGTAACGGCTTCCAACCCCATTGAACAACTGTTGTGCCGAAATTTTGCCTCAACACTGTTCAAATGCACAAATTCACCCTTCCCAATGAAATTCTCTATCAAATTTACGATCAATTTAGGATATCGGTTTTTGTGGATTAAGTTCCCCTCAGCAGAAGACTAGTGATAAAAGGTGTCAACAGGAGGAGCAAACATCACCGAAATGTCAAATGTCATTATTAGTTTACGATGTTTTTTACGCGATTCAAATATTGAATGACAAAAATTTATTTCCGTTTCCGAATGTCAAAACATGTTTTTTGTACGTTTTAAATAGAGCTGAAGAAAACCCAACTTATTTTTGTAATTATAAGCTACGTTTTGTCTTTTTTTTTTGCTCATCGAGAAATGTCAAATGTACGAAACGAACAATGTTCTTCGCGACATTATCAAAAGTCGAGCTAACACTTTATTTTCAATATATGTTTAACACATACGTTTGTGAAGTATAAAATGTTAGTTTATGTATTAGTTTTTAAAACAAATAATAATAATAATAATAATAGTTGGATGACTTGTATAGCGCCGTTTTGTGAAAAATCACCTCAAGGGCGCTGTACAAATATTTCTTAACTAATTATGTACAGACAGATACAGAAAAACATACTTACCTGGCAGGTCGCTTCAGATGAACACAGTTTTAGAAAAATTTAATTTAATTATAGAGATGATAGTTTTACATGGTTATTTGTTTCTCCTTTTCTATTGATGTTACATTTATTAGATGATCGGTGGCACAAGAAGAGTTGGTATTTATTGAATTATTGGTATTAATTTTTAGGACTGAAAAGTATTCATAAAATGAATTTTAGGACTCGAAAATATCTATAAAATTACTTTACTCGGCGTAAGAAGCTTTTAATAAATATTAACGTTTTTATTTATTTATTTTTTATTTTTTTATTTTACACTTTGGATGTTTACAGTGTTGCGGGCTGTGGACGCATTTGCGCACCGATGCGTGAATTTTTAATTATATTTTTATTTTATTTAATGACTTTAGGTAAGTACTAACCGGCCAGCCTAGCTAAGCAATTTACAGGTGAATTTATGGATACGATTGTCTGAAAAGATGTGTTTTAAGTTTACTTCTGAATTCTGTTGAGTCTTTGATAATTCTTAAGTCATGCGGTAGTTCATTCCAGGTCCTGACACTCCGAAAGCACGATCACCGAACTTAGTATTAGGTGTGCGCTTTGGTTCCTTCAACCTGCCGATAGCTGATGACGCTGCTGACCTAAGGGTGGACTGCCGTGAGTTGGTATTTTCGGGAATACACAGTTCTGATAAGTAAGCCGGAGCCATTCCGTTAAGTGACTTAAATACCATCCAGCAGAGCTTGAACTGGATTCTTTCAGGACATTTGAGCCAGTGGAGATTTTTGAGATGCTCTGAAATGTGAGAATATTTAGATACGCCGGTGATAAGTCTTGCTGCAGCGTTGAATACTGATTGCAATTTGTTAATTTGGTATTTGGGGAGACTCGCATATATTCCGTTGCAATAATCTAGACGTGACACAACGTACGAATTGACAAGCAGTTTAGTTGCCTCTGTTGGCAGGTTTCTCCGTACTGCTTTTATTTGCCTTAGTTGATGATAATGATATGTATTCATAATAAATACAATATTAACTTATCTTTGTTACTTTATTGTCTTAAAAGTAGGCGGCTAATATTATATGAAGATGGGTGGATAGTATTTTATAGTGGGTAGGCACTTTCATAGACAATTATTTAGGATGAAAAATGCTTGGAAACAGGCAAACAGAGCGAATATTTAACAAAACACTTGGCTGATCGGTGACTCAGATTGATCATTCGAAAAGTTGGGAAGAACGGATGTAAAAGAACTACCGCAGAGTTGGATTGTTAAGTGTGAATCAAATGCAATTCCCAAGTCCCTCAAAGTGCGAAGTAATAGTCTTATGCACTTTCTTGCGATGTCATATCCCGAGGGACCGCAGTATTTACGAAGAGACCGTGGCTGATTACACATCCAGAGTTTCCAACTTATTCCCTAAATAAAAATAATCTTTCGGATGATTGCGTTTTGGTTGCAAGTCCACCACAAACCATAAACCATGACATCCGCGTGAATTCCATAGATTCCCTGGAAGCGGAGATTTGCACGTATTATTTGTCATTGAAGTCATATCTATGAAGTCATATTCTGTTGACAACAGACAATCCGTTGAATCAGAGCAGTGTCCGACGTCCGCTGCCCCGCTGATGCCAAACTCCCAAATGGTCGTCGATATTATTTTCAAATAAATTAATGTAAAATTACTTCAATACAAAGTAATTTTTAATTATTTTATTAATAATAACGTCACATTTTGAATACCAATCTTTTGAAGAAATTATTATATTATTTTTAATTTCGTACACCTACAGGAAAATAAAGGCTCTAATAAATACTCTGTACTAATAATGCAATTTTCTTTATATTTTTATGTAAAATTTAGTTATTTTTCCATACAGGTTAATGGTACCGTGCCGTACTAATTAATCACTATTAGAAGGTCGATGAATTTGTGCATTTGGGAAGTGTAATGAGTTTGTGTACGGGAGATGGAAAGGCTGAAGCCCAGATGGGCGTATGATCAAATAAATAAATATTGGCAGAGCTCCATCTCCTTAAATCAAACTCCAAGAATTTAGTCTGGTCCGGCCATCGTAATAATAATGCATAATTGCGCCAATCAGGCCTCTTGACTCTCAGCTCCCGGGGCGATACTGAATAAAGGAGTACCGCCGATAACTCCGCTATAACCTCTCTCTCTTTTTCACAAAGGACGCACGTAACAGAAGAGAGGTTGCAACGGAGGATCATATTAGTGGCTGGCCGCCTGTCCCGACCAATCAGAGCAATTTGCATTGGAAATGAAGACAAACAGCGTTCAGTTCAGGTCGACAGTTTTGAAACGAAGGTGCGCACGCACGTCTCACAATCTTACGATAATTTATTATTCATAGTCTCCATAAAACAGTTGTACACCAATATATTACAGATGTACAACACATAACTCAAGGGCGCTGTACAAATATTACTTCCTATTCTTACCTAATCATGTACAAACAGATACAGAAAAACATACTTTCCTGCAACTGGCAGGTCGCTTCAGATGAACACAGTTTTATTAGAAATTTTAAGCATAGAGATGATATTTTTACGGTTGCTATATTAACCTCCTTTTCTATTGATGTTACATTTATTATAGAAGATTGGTGGCACGAGTTAGTATTTATTAGAAATATTTATAATTTTTAGGACGGGAGAATATTTATAAAATCACCTTAAATAGCGTAATTTGCGCACCGGTGCGTGATTTTTTAATTTATTCTATAAGTGACTTTAGGTAAGCACTAACCGGCTAGCCTAGCTAAGCAATTTACGTGTGCATTTCTTCAATTTATGGATATGGTATGAAAAGATTTAAGTTGAGTTCTGAATTCTGTTATCACTATTCGGTCATCGGTTCATATATATTAACCCTGCCACCATTATTAGGACTTTACGTTAGTGCGAGATTTATAAATTGAAATACAAAGTGCATGATGCCTGAAAGGTCATGCAGTCACGATACAGCTGATGTTGAGACTCTATGAGTCCATGACGTTCTCTATAAAGAATTTTGATTGACTTTTCAACATGTGGGCTGCATTGATCTTCATTACTAAAACATGCATAATATATGCTAAATGCAGTCGCAGCAAGAGGCGAGAGGTCACACCGGTTGATGCCTGTTAAGTATTTATTGTCCAACTATATCTACGAGGTGTGTTCAAAAGAAAAGGTGAATTTTGAGCTTTTCGCGGGCTGTGTACATTCGATTATCGATTTTTTTTGTTATGTTGGTACACATATGTTTATAATATGTTATCATTATCAGCCATTTTGGATCAGTGGTTTGTTTTTGACAACTGGAATGGTTAGTCACGTTTTTGGGTGTTCTTCGATTTTTTATTTAGGTTCGTTTTCTGAGGCATCATCAGTCCGATTGAAGTGAAATTTTAGATTTGCTTTATTTTCTATGTCCTCATCAGCATTTCTTCAAAAAAAATTGATTCTTTTTAGAAAAAAAATTGTTAATAATTGTTAATCCTATGGAGGAATTTCCTAGTTTTGGTCGGAATTTGATAGCCGTTTTCTGGGGCATCATCAGTCCGATTAAAGTGAAATTTTAGATTTGCTTTGTTTTCTATGTTCTTATCAGCATTTCTTCAAAAAATCCAAAAAATCGATGTTTTTCGACTTTTTACAAAAAAAATTTTAAGTTAAAAATCGAAGAAAAAACAAAACGTGACTAACCTTTCCAGTTGTCAAAAACAAACCACTGATCCAAAATGGCTGATAATGCTAACATTTGATAAACATATGTGTACCAACATAACAAAAAAATCAATAATCGAATGTGCACAGCCCGCGAAAATTCAAAATTCACTTTTTCTTTTGAACACACCTCGTAGATATAGTTGGACAATAAATACTTCACAGGCATCAACCGGTGTGACCTCTCGCCTCTTGCTGCGACTGCATTTATCATATATTATGCATGTTTTAGTAATGAAGATCAATGCAGCCCACACGACTATCAGTGGTATCAGCGTTCTCGCAATAGATGTTTTAAAATTTTTAATATTCATTATAAAATTATTATTTATTCCTGGGACTTTCCGCTTACCGGACGATTCCACTAAATTCTGTTGTATTCCATGTATTATAGGATATATCAGAATCCATAAAGTTTGATTTAGATTTTTTTAACAGTAACTCCGCACTGGAGGCTCTGAGGAAAATAATGGTGTGTGGAGGGTGTTTTAGAGGATAGGATGGAGTGAACCTGGGTCTTGAAGAGACTCATGTTGTAGGATGGAGGAAACACAGAGGCGGGCAGATAATTACATAACCTAGCTGTTGAACACAAGAACGAGTCGTAGAAGCGATCCTTTCTCATGTGACAAATATCAACCGTGTGCAAATGTTGGGCGCGCGTTTGGTGTGTTCCCCGACTGTGCACCTGCGCCGAATGGATTAATGACGCTAGTTCCTCAGACCATCTTCCGTTAAAATACCGAATAGAACAAGGACAGCATGACGTCTGTGCATCAAAAATTGCAATCCGTTTGTTAAGATTATCTAATTACCTGGGGCCTGATTCCGGTACTTTTCAGGGGTCGGGTATTGTCCTTATCCTCAAAGACGTTTTGCTTAATTCCGGTTCTCTCGGATGACAGCGTCATTCAGCTAATCACATTCTTTAAAAATATCGATATTAACATAGTTCCAACGAAAGAAAACTGAATATTTTCGTAAGTATTGACTTTAAACATTATTAGTGAGTCATTTGTCGCACAATAATGCTATTGAATGAACAGAATTAACGAAATTGCGATGTTTGTAAAGTACCTATGCAAAAAGCCTGAAATGTCAGAAAAAAATATTTAAATTCTAAAAAAAATATATTAAACTACCTGCATAAAGTATATGTGAAGCACTTATAATTTTTAATAATCCCGTGATAATGAAACCACGAACTCTTTTTAAAAATATATTATCATTGATATGTAATCGGAACCGCAGGATAATGACAATGCCTTATCCTTAAAAAGAACCGGAATCCGGACCTTGGTATCTAGCCTCTCAGTTACTGTTATTTATAACAGACGAATGAAACGATGTGTTTCAAATGGAAATTGAGTATAAGTTATCTGTTGTCTGTTACGTGTGGGTCTTGGCCACAGTCAGCGTGCATCCTAAATATCTACTTGTTATAATCTTTATGTGCCATAACTCTTGCTTTGCGGGGGACTTTGCATGTGGTGGAATTTGTCGTTGGAACAAGTCCTTGGATCTCAACAGATCGAGTTTAAGGTTAAATGATACGTGATACGCGCTCACATATGCCGCTAATTTAAGTATTGAAAAAAAAAACACTTTTAGCACTAAGTCTTTTACATACTGAGATGAATTGTTTGTTGGCAGGTGTACGTACGGAATATGAAATGAAACAAAACCCACAAAACATTCGTATACGTCAAGTTTGTTCCTGCGTCATCTCGTTTAGTATGTCGAGGCCAGCCGAAGCTAACGGATGTGTTCGGGTATTTTCGTCTCTCCCATACAAGTTACGTCACTAGTCACACGTATTGTTTTTGCGAAATCTAATGAAAAAAACGGTGTTTTTTTACCTACTTTTTGAATAGTAACCCAAAGGACGGGGGGTTAATAAGTACATTGGTTCAATCGTTCACGGTCATGCAAAATGCTCAGTTTAGTTTTACGCGTAAGTAAAGTGTTCAGGAACGCGCGAACAATCAAAATGTTATATTTTTCACTAGTAAAAAGTCCACTTCGTCAATATACATTGATAGTATAGAAAGCATACAAAAGGAATTTATAAAATATCTCACCTACAAATTCAACAATAACTTTCAATCTTTGCAACAAAGGCGAACAGTGGCTGATTTAATATTTCTACATAGAATTCTAAATAATAATATCGAGTGTACCGAGCGTCTGTCTCTAATTAACGTCAACATACCTCTGAGACGTACCCGCCATACAGCACAAACGATTGAAGCTGCAAATTCACCAATTAACAGCGCTCTTCATTCATTCATTAAAATTAACCTAAACAATTCAAACATTGATATTTTTTCGGATTCACTGGTCTCGTTTAAAATGAGCATCCTGGCAATAATATATACTACTCAATGCGCATACATATGGCATCACTTCTATAATATGCAGATCACCACTTCTCAACCTTCAAACACATATATATGGCATCACTTCTATAATATGCAGATCACCACTTCTCTACCTACAAACACATACATATGGCATCACTTCTATAATATGCAGATCACCACTTCTCTACCTACAAACACATACATATGGCTTCACTTCTATAATATGCAGATCTCCACTTCTCAACCTACAAACACATACACATGGCTTCACTTCTATAATATGCAGATCACCACTTCTCAACCTACAAACACATACATATGGCTTCACTTCTATAATATGCAGATCATCACTTCTCAACCTACAAACACATACATATGACTTCACTTCTATAATATGCAGATCACCACTTCTCAATCTACAAACACATACATATGGCTTCACTTCTATAATATGCAGATCACCACTTCTCAATCTACAAACACATACATATGGCTTCACTTCTATAATATGCAGATTACCACTTCTCAATCTACAAACACATACATATGGCTTCACTTCTATAATATGCAGATCACCACTTCTCAACCTACAAACACATTCACACATACACATGTCACCCGCTAAATACATATATAAGTCATTACAAGAAATTACAAGAAAACGTATTATATAAACGTATTGTAAATTTAATTTCTGGAAATTGTTTTTGACTGTAACAAATGTTTGACGGCCTCCATGGTAGAGGGGTAAGGCTCTCGACTACAAATTCGAAGGTCGCGGGTTCAAATCCCGGCGTTCGCAAGTATATTTTATTTAATTAATTTGTGCTGTTTCACAATTAATTCATTAAAAATAATATATAGTATATTTGCGCACGTTCCAGAGTGGAAGATACTCTCAATATCGCCCTGGTAAAAGACCACCATTCAGAAATGAAACGTTGCTTGAAATGGCTTTTAGCCATGTCTGGTGACCAGATCTGAATAGCAAGGTATTTCCCCACCTTCCTCTTTCCCTTCCCCTCCCCAATACCTTCAGCCTCACCACATTTCCCAATTGGGGATGCCATAGTCTCACTCGCTCCAGACGGTTGGGAGCAGTTGGGTCTCTTGTGCGGTATTCACATTTAAAAAAATGTACTGTTTTGTTTCAATAATAAAATAAAATGAAAATAATAATTTATATCACTTCATATTCCATATGTGAACCTGCCAACAAACTATTTATCTCAATATTTAAAAGCATGACGTTCTAAAGGGATTTTGTATAACATGTTTAAATGAAGAGAGCGCATAGCGTTATAATCATGTTGCGAATGCCCTTAAATTTATATTCCATTTTGATTTATTTCAATGGATTTTGCGTGTTCTCATCTCTCCTAAAACACTGCATTCTCGGTTTAAATCGCCTCCACACAGCACCCCCAAATATGACGTGCCTCCTATGCGGGGTTAATATAACATCTCAGGGCCGTCTGTTTCAACAGATAGTTAAATCGTGAGGTAAATTTAAATTTTAACAGTCAGTTAGAGTAATTCGCGTGTCAAATAGGTCCACGCGCTCTGTTTCAAGTATACTTTTTCTAAAGTAATTGTTATTAATGTGGCCAGTCGAGAAAGCAGAATATTCCTCCAAATCGTGTGAAAAAACACGCCGCATCATTTTTTGGTGCGGCCACACCGTTGGTTAAATTTGATCTCTTGTGAAATACAAACAGCTGTCAAAATGTGCCGCGGGTTTTAGTTTGCGTCGTACTCGTATCTAGAAAAACAGACAGTGAAAATCTGAAAACATAACTAATATGTTATTATTTACGCGTGGTCGAAATGTTTTCGCTTTTCGCTGAATACATATTACTGGATGAGGAATTCGTCGTCACTATCATCATCTTCTATAATATTATTCATGAAATAAATCGTAAGAAACATTGAAGCTAGCAATTCCGCCAATAGAACTGTCAAAATGGCCGAGTAACTATCGGTTTTCGGAAAGTGAGAGCTAAAGTTAGAAGTGACGTAAAACAGGCAGTTAAATTTATTGAAAACGCATTTTACTTTAGCGAGCTTTTTTTAACTCTTACTTTTACTATAGCATGCGTTGAAACAGACGGCTCTCAGTGTTGAAGCTGTCCGGTGCGGTGCTGTAGTGCTGTACTGTACTCCACTAGTACACGGTACACGCACCGGATACGTTGGAAGTGGCGTATACTGGCGACAATACTAATTACCGCAGCGTGCCACTGTACTCGTATATAGTAGTATGCACATGCAGTATCTACATGTAGTACAGTGTACACGCCACCGGGATTCATTATAATGCTAATAGAACAAGTGCAGGGCGGCGCTTTTACTACGGTGTCATCCGCCTATATGATGTACCTCGCCTGGACCAGAGATGTGATGTCTGGAAAATATCCATAGATCTAAGGAAAAATATATATTTTCGATTTTTTTCTCTCAATATAATTAATGAGATTTATATATACTGTTTATCCTGTTGGGGGAAGCTTTGCTTCTGAAACATGCAGATATTTATGTATTAAAAACCATGGCGTAAACAAAGTACTTCGTATTAATTATGTTCATAATGACCCCACAAAATAATTACGCATCTATCGAAGAAATTTATGTTTATATTTACAAGGTAATTCAGGATGTTTTCGTAGTCCTTCTCACTATTTAAGAACTGATTGTTTTAATTTTTCGAAGGAAGCAATCACTTTGTGGCTTGACATTATAATTTAAATAAAAAATGTTTTTGTTTTAAGCCACTTTATTTTTATACATATTTATGCTTATATGTGTACATTCCTGAAGAAGGTTGAGTCCAACCGAAACCGGTCGAATGCATAAATATGTATAAAAATAAAGTGGCTTAAAACAAAAACATTTTTTATTTAAATGATTGTTTTAAGTTTCTACGGCGTTCTTTTCTAGATGTTGGAAAACTCCTCTTTGATTTCTTTGAGCCGGGTTTTGATTTAATGGGATGTAACTATTCTGATCTGGTCAGTAAACGCGGCTAAATCCATTTCAAGTAACGTTTCGTTTCTAGTGGTCTTGCAGCAGGGCGTTTCTGAGAGTATCTACCACTCACTGTAATAAGAATGTATCAATATGATGTAGATAGGTACGTAGTTTCAAAGCTAATTTTAGGGGATCTTAAACTCCAAAGGAAAGGCGATTTAATTAATTAATAATGACGCCACAAAGTTAATACCAATCATTTGAAGAAATTGTAATTTTATTTATTTCCTTATTATTTTTAACAAACCCTTTTTTCCTAGCTCAGTTCCCTAGATTTATGAAAAATACAGATTCAGGTGTTTTTGATGTTTTTCCCCAGATGTAGGGAAATTTCACCAGACATCACTTCGATGATCCACGCTTTGCGTCTGCCTCTATTCAGTATTCATCACACATGGCTTATTTGGTGACTGGTGACGCTGCGTTGGCAGCAGGATTTCCACTTGACATTAAACTATCATTAGCACAGCACATGTGAGTTCATCCACGTTCTGGATGATTGCGGGTTGGATTGTATATTCCCATCTTCTGACGTCAATCTAATATAATTATTACACACAGGCGAACTGTAGTGGGCAGCTGATTTCGATCTGCGAAGAGGGCTGGGAGGGGAGAAAGCACAACCTGTGTCGATTCCTTGCAAAGGGGGAAAAGACACTGATGACAAGATCTCATTAACGACTTTTGTAACATGAGTAGAGCTCGGGGCCGTGTCCGTGTGACGATGCTTGGTCTGGGTCCAGTGAGAGGTAGTAGTCCGATGGTCCAGGTGAGGCGATGGTCAGAGAGAAACAAGGCGAGTAGAGCAGAAGTTGTAGCGTGCGGGGCAATCGAGGGAGCAGAGCGTCTTGCAGGCTAACTGGTTAAATCTGGTTTTCACAGGCTACTTAAAGTTTGGGATTCGGGACTTGCAGAGCTACCGCGTTCTGCGCATGTCCGACGAACAGGCAATCTCTTCGCTCCTTCACATTGCCGTTTCGCTCTGACGTTTTATTCAGTAATTTATATTACACTGACCTTGAAACATACATTGACAAAGGAAGGGAGTTGGGTCATTTGCTGATAGCGATATTCATTTTCCATATGACCCAACTCCCTTACAAAATACACATAGTTTATGCAAATGCAATACAACAATTATATTTGAAATACTTATATGTCAAAAACACTGGGGGAGAGGCTAACACGTCCGACAAGATAATCAAAAAGCTTATTAAGGGCATTCGAAACATGATTATAACGCTGCGCGCTCATAGATGGCATTAATTTAAATATTTTGAAAAAAAAAAACACTTACGGCCGTTCTTTACAACTTTTCGAATGATCAATCTGAATCACCGATAAGTGTTTTGTTAAGTATTAGATCTGTTTGCCTGTTTTCAGCCCACTATAAAATAGTATCCGCCCACTTTCATACACGATAAAATAGTAGCCGCCCACTTTTAAGACAATAGAGTGACTTCAAAGTAAAAAATTTCAATGTAAAAATAACATAGTTTCAAAACTCCAATTCTAGAATATCTGCCAAATGTACGGAGAAACGAATCTGCCAACAATAAAACAACTGTATGAATAATATGGTCAATATTCTTTAAAATAGGACATGTGGCCATATCCACGAACGGTTCAAAGGTATAATTCTTGCATTTCTGTTGAATGACTGATCGATTTAATATGAACAATGATGACTGGGTATAATCACGTGGAAAAAGTTTCAAAGATCGACCAATCGGCGTCTTATCCCTGTTGTCTACATTGTAGGTCACCACCGCCCCTGAATGTCGTCAACGTCGTGAATCACAGATTTAGCGTGGAAAGACGAATGTTTAGGAGTCTTGGAAGTAGAAGATGAAGGTTATACGGTCACCCACACCAGTGCATGAAATAATTCATGTATATGTATATATATATATATTTTTTTATTGGAGACCAACAGTTAACATAAAAAATGAAATATGATGAATAAGTGATATAAATTTGACCATTTACAGGTTTCCACTTGGGTTTTATTTATGAGTGGATCTAGTGCTGATACCAACCCTGATGTATGGCAGTGAGGCATGGAATTGGCAGAGGAAGGATGAAAGCCATGAAAGTAAACTGAATGCCGTAGAAATGAGATCTCTGAGGCGAATTTGTGATAAAACCGTGTATGATCGTGTGAAGTATATTGAAATTCGTAAAGAATGCGAGGATAATGTAAGCGTAATGACTAAGTTTAAGAAAGGGACGCTTAGATGGTTTGGCCATGTAGAGAGAATGAACGAAGATAGAAGTGTAAGTAAAAGCCCATATAGGGCGTATATAATATAATAAATAAAATTGTTCCCAAGAATATATGACGCGAATGTAAATGGAAAAAGAAGCCGGGGACGCTCGAGGAAGACATGGCAAGATCAAGTGAATCAAAAACTTGAGTCGGTCCATGTCAGAAGTTGGAATAATAGAAGAGAATGAATGTGAATGAAGAAAGAAGAAAGAAGTGTATGCCAAGATCGAGTTGTTCGGCGATCCGTCCTTTCTGCCTATCCCTGCGGTGAAACGGCGTGATGGTTAGTTAGTTAGTTAGAATCTAGTGATTTTCGACGAAATCAAAATAAAATTAAACACATAATTATACAAAATAAAGAAGAAATATAAAATAAAAAATTACATGTACTTTGATATGTGGTCTGGAAAGGAAGGGGGGGGGGTCGATCTATTTGTATGTGTGTGATTTTTTAATAATAAAAGGTCAAGAAAACACAGTGTAAATAAATATATATAAAGAAGAAAGTAAATGAGTTAACATAATAATGCCCCTTTAATGGAAGCAATCTTCCCAACAAGCCCTCCACTGATATGCTCGGTGTAACCTCAAGTGACCAGCTCAGGTATGGGGGCTCCATCGAAGCCAGAGTAAAGTTAGCCTCAGAAGCTGGGCGCACTGAACAGAGCCTGCAGATACTTTAATAGTACACAACTGCTGACCCTGTACAAATTGTAGTATTTGGCAACCACCTTTGGTCGGGAACCCCAAAATATCTGAAATAAACCCTTGACTCTGTGCAGAGACGGGCGGTCCGTTTGATAGATTCGCCTCTCATAACAAACGGATTGCAATCTTTGGAGCACAGACGTCAGGTGGGAATGCTGTCCTTGTTCTACGGATATTTTAATGGAAGTTGCTCTGAGGAATTAGTGTCATTGATCCCTTCGGCACCGGTGCACAGTCGGGAAACACGCCAAACGCGCGCCCAACATTTGCACACGGTTGACAATTATAACATGAGAACGGGTCGCTTCTACGACTCGTTCTTGTGTTAAACAGCTCCTCCATCTCCAGTTTCCTCCATCTTACAACATGGGTCTCTTCAAGACCCAAGTTCACTTCTTCCTATCCTCTAAAAGACCCCCCACACACCTTCCCCAAAGATGATATAGTGTGGAGTTACTGTTAAAAAATATGTTTATATAATGAGTAGGTAGTAGTTGTATGAGAAAGAGGGAGACGCTATCGGATCAGCAGTGTGCCGATGACCCGTATGACCAAATAAGTCAAGGATAAACTAAAGTTAATAAAAACACACAATAAGTACGGCGCTACTCCCCACGCTCGCCTTTACATTTTAATGCCATTTTTTTATAAATTCTGTATTTTTTTCTGACGTACAAACTGAATAATGTTGTAGGTTAATATGATTCGTAAGGAGGTTAGTGTGGGATTCGATCCTTTAGCATCTGCAGATGTGGTGTGGGTGGGGTGCCGCACTGTTGGTATAGTCATTTCATTCAGAATCCAAAACAGGAAGAAAAAATAAAAGTTTAATTGAATAGTTGTTACATTGGAAACATTGTTATTACGGTGTGATTCTTAGTTCTTAGTAAAGGCCAGCTATTTTTGGTCTCACGCGTTACAATTCATTTAGTTCCAACACAGTTATGGGCCGTATCTCAGTGTAGGCACTCGGAACAATGGCCTGGACTCGCCAGAGCTCATTAACTTTGTAAACATTCACATACCGTCAAGACCAACCCGACAAACCGATTTTCTTAACCGAAACAGGACCAATCTTAGGATAAATTCTCCAATTCCCCGTATTTGTGCGCAATATAACGCACAATCTCACAATATCGACACTTTTCACAATACCCTTTCAAAACATCGAACCGAAGTAATACTTACGACCACAAATTGATGCACGTGTATTAAATGTATCGAGTGCATCTTCTGTTCCGATCCTATCTTCCTCTTCCTCTCCCCCCTTACTTCTTATGTTGTTTTTTTTCTTTTCTTTATCTTGTTAGCTTCATAAATAACACATCTGTATTTAACCACTGTTAGCATAAGAAACTTTGTTGGCTTACCTTTTGTTAAACATCATTTTTGTATATATTTGTATTGAAAGCTGTTTGTTTCTTACAAATAAACAAATAGAAATGTCACCAGTTGACTTATCTTATCAGGGTTTCTACCATAGAGCAACGTGACAAACTTAAATATCTCTCATAGCGTACTTAAAAAACAACTGAAATTCTGATAACGTCTATCATCGTTGGTTTACTATTAACATAAATGTTGTTTTTTTTTTAAGTTAATGTAAATCAAATTTAATAATGTTGTTCTGCAAGTATTTTTGGTTTTTATTATTGTGACAGCTGTTTCGGCATTCAAGGCCATTTTCAAACTGCAACAAATGACAACAACAACAAACGACAACAACGAGCCTAAACCCTCAAATTTCCATGAACAATTAGAAATTAATAAACGAACTAATGATCCTAATATAACATTAATAAACAAAGTGAGGAAAATTATATACTCACCGCTTCTCAGTATGTTCATATTATCAAAACAATACAACACATTTAAATAATTCAATTAAGAAAACATTATCATTTAAATAAATAAATTAAGAAAACATTATCATTTAAATACGGGGAAACACATTATATATGCAAAAACCTCACAGAATAGAGAATTTTAATTGATTTCTAACTAAATCTGTTTTACCTATAATAAATCATTAATTAAAAAAAAAAACCGTCCAAATTAGAATGGGGTGGGAGTAAATAAAATCATATAAATAAGTCGTCACGATGTGGATTAACCGCAGTTTGAAAACAACCTCGAACGCCGAAACAGCTGTCACAATAACAAAAACTAAAAATACTCGCAGAACTTAATAATAACTTTATTAAATTTGATTTACATTAAATTTAAAAAAAGTAAATTAAATGGATGAAAAAAAAACAAAGAAGTGTTATTTCCATGTTTTTCACCAAAACTCATTTAAAGTTCACATTTCAGCATCTGTTTTCAGACGACAAAGGTAAACATACGCAATCGACAATCTACACGAAATACATAATACAAATGTTTATTGCTGGCTATTCTGTCTGTAGTGTGCACTGCGCATTGTGCACCCATTCACCTGGTATTGATATATTACCTGCTTACCTTACCATGCTGTTTGCATTCTCTCTTACAAGATACCCGTCCATTCTCGTTACCTTGATTACTAATTATTATTTTGAATTACTGACTGTTTCTACCACGCTCATCAATCTTTTGCCGCAAATCTATCTATCTATCTTCTATATATATAAAAGAAATGATTGTTTGTCTGTCTTTCTGTCCTCGATTTTCTCAAAAATTATTCAACCGGTTTTGCTAGTTTGTTTGGATAGTGAAATCCAATATTTAAAACTGTTTGAAGAGTGTTAATCACATGTACTTTTGTTACTTAATTTTATGACTGCGCTACCGGTTTCGACACATCCTTGTCATTCATTAGCCTTCTTAAAACTAACTTAAATTAAACAAGTACAGAACTAATTACACATTATTAGGTGAGGGTAGTGAGAGTGGTGATTTGGAGAGGGGTGGCGGTGGGAGGAGTCAAAAGAAACATTGTTAACAAAGGTAATTTACAGGATGCTATTATTTTGTTTACTAAATTAATTATAGATTTAATTATTTTATTTATTTCTAAAGTTTCTATGGCACACAATTTAAAATATTTAATAGAAGGTAATATTAACACATCCCAAATGAAACACGATTCCGAAAAAAACAACTGAAAAATTAAAAGGTATCAGTCGCATCTGGGGCTCGAACCCAGGACCTCTGTCTATCCGGGATTAATATGGGATTTAAAATGGAGGATAATATTAACAAGTCTTGAACTTGAAGTATGATATCTGTGTAGATGACGTAAATTGAACTGGTCTCATTAGCTTAGTCGGTAAAGCGTTTGTCCCGGTTAGACAGAGGTCCTGGGTTCGAACCCCAGATGCGACTAATACCTTTTTATTTTTCTGTTGTTTTTTCGGATTTGTGTTTCATTTGGGATGTGTTAATATTATCTTCATCGTTCATTAAATTTTTTAGCTTGGCATTAGTGTAGAAAGCTGAACAAATACAGTACATTGTGATTAAAACTCTTCAAACAAAATGTCCAGCAATTGTTACATAGTTAATGCCCAAGAAATAAATATAAAAATGAAAAACTGTTGCTATAACGTTTTATAATTAGTTTGAAAAACATTGAACCCGCCATGTTTTATTTAGGTTAGCCCATAGATATACCAATCTGGTTAGCCACAGATTACATATTCATAAGAAGAAAGTTTGTTTGGGTAGAATATTTTCATAATTGAAAACACAAGTAGGCATCTACTTAAGAACTTAAAAAAAAATGTTTGGAATGAAATAAAATTTTCAAATGAATGTTTCTTTGTTTCATTGTTTAGGGATACTAATAGTCGTCATAAGGCATCAAGAATTCACAACTTCTTAATTTTATTACAAAAAAAATTCCGAGCAAAGCCGGGTACACATCAGATAGTACTTAATAAATTAGTATATATTTTATTTCATCACGCTTTTTATTATTACTAGCAGATTAAAATCCGCTGCAGCGGGTGGTTAGTTAGTTAGTAAATTGGGAATATAACGGCCACGAGGATCATCAGTCTAAATACGTAGATGCATAATATGGAATATAATAATCCGATGTCTATTTATTATAATGATGTGATGAGTACGCAATAAGCCATGACTCCTCGACAATTATTTGTGGAAGATGATGGTGTCTTTGCACGCCATGTCACGTGTCTAACGTGCTTACGTTACGTAATTACTTATTACCTACTTTTAATGACATCGCATCGGTTCGCTCCCGTTTTATGGCAAATTCGCTTCATGGACCAGCACTCAAAATCTCCTTAAACGTCACTTTGGAGATTGCTAACTCAAGCAATACCGTAGAGGTAAATTCCATACACATATATGGTAGTTAGGAAAATGTATAAGGTTTCAAAAGACAAAAATCCAAAATCCAATGAAAATTGATGCAATTTGAAAACCCCGTGTTATACAATTTTACATACGACAGTTTCGCATGTAAAAACTGTTTGTAGACTGTAAATAACGATAATAATAATGATGGCTTTGGTTGATTGTAGCAAGGGATAGTTTTAAGGTTTAAAAGGAGCTAGGATAAACAAACACTTACTAAATAATGTAGGGGCCGAACGTGCTTCTCGAAAGTTGTTTTTTTCTTCTTCGAACAAAAGAGCACTCCAAACAATTACTGCCAGATGTGCCACTGATCACTTAGGGTTCCATTTTTCAAAACGTTGTGTTTGGTTTAGATAAATGACAATTAAGGTAGGAACCAAACACATTATCATTTTAGAACCTAGCAACGTGTGAACGCAGTTTTTAAAGTTTTACCTAAATTGCCAGTACTCATTTCACGTAGAATTTAAAAGATTACGGTTTGAGGATTATTGCCTTTTAAAACCTTGTAGATTTTGAATTTCCCGTATAGAATTTGCAGATAAATCATTCGTCGTAGTTCTTGAGTAACCTCCAAAGTGTGTATTTTTGGGTGCTGACCGTTAAATGTAGTCAGTTAATTAGGAACGTACATTTGATTGTTTAGCAAATGTTATCACAATGAGATCTCTGAGACGAATGTGTGGTAAAACCATGTATGATCGTGTGAAAAATATTGAAATTCGTAAAGAATGCAAGGGTGATGTAAGCGTAATGAGTAAGATTAAGAAAGGGACGCTTAGATGGTTTGGGCATGTGGAGCGAATGAACGAAGAAAGGAGTGTAAGAAGAATGTATGACGCGAATGTGAATGGAAGAAGAAGCCAGGGACGTCCGAGGAAGACATGGCACGATCAAGTGAATCAAATACTTGGGTCGGGCCATGTCAGAAGTCGGAATAATAGAAGAGAATGTATGAGACGATGTATGAATGTGAATGAAGCAAGAAGTGTATGCCGAGATCGAGTTGTTTGGCGGTCCGTCCTCTCTGCCCACCCCTGCGGAGAAACGGCGTGATGGTTAGTTAGTTAGCAAATGTACGTTCACAAGTTGCTTAGCTAGGCTAGCCGGTTATTGCTTACCTGCAGTCAATTATAGAATAAGTAAAAAAAAATCACGCATCGGTGCGCAAATGTGTCCACAGCCCGCAACACTGAAAATAACAGAATACACTTTTTAAGGACATTTTATAAATATTCTCCAGTCCTAAAAATTATAAATATTTCAAATAAATACTAACTCTTCTTGTTCCACCAATCTTCTAATAAATGTAACATCAATAGAAAAGTAGGATAAAATAGCAACTGTGAAAATCACATCATCTCTTAAGCTTAAATTTTCGAAATTTTCTAATAAAACTGTGTTCATCTGAAGCGACCTACCAGGTAAGTATGTTTTTCTGTATCTGTACATAATTAGATAAATAGGAAGTAATATTTGTACAGCGCCCTTGAGGTGATTTTTCACAAAAAAACGGCGCTATACAAATCATCCAATTGTTATTATTATTATTTATCGGATTTTATGTATTTTACCAGGGCAATACTAAGAAAATACTCCTTTCAGCTTGCCTGAATATAAATTTTATGAATATAATTTCATGTCGAGATTACGGAGTGCATATTTACACGTTTTGTTAGTCATTTTTCAAACGTGCCTACTCGTTTTAATTATAATGAATGGTTGTTGCATTCCACTGCAATATAACATTTGTTTAAATCATACTAACAACTTTATTACTCTTATCGGTGGCTAATAGCCTCTAGCTACTGCTATTTCATATCGCACATCATAAACAAATAAACTTTACTATAAATAATGATTGTAGGTACTCTAGCTACGGTCAGCTTCATAATCACGAGAGCACGCAAAAAATCACTTTTTTTAAATAATAATAATATTTATTTATTTGATTCACATATTATTTAACAACAGCATTTAATAAAGCTTTGACTGCCCAACTAGGAACAAATCCCCCTTTAGGACAGTCAAATTGAAAAGTTTAGTTCATATTAAGTGCCATTATACAAAAATAGGAGGAAATAACGCTAGTATTGACATAGTATGGTAATATGATATATCTAGAAAAAAGTATAGCAATTAAGTATAAAGAGATGTGAAGAATAGAAAAAACAATTGTGCATACCAGATATGAAGTATGTCAATTTTAATAATATTTTTATTAAGTTCTGCGAGTATTTTAGTTTTTAATTATTAAACACATTAAATTTATTGAATTAAATAACATTCACGTCATTATAAAACAATTAAGAAAACGCTTTATCCGGTGAAAACAACTTTCAACGGTAAGTACCACACAGAATAGAGAATTCAGACTATCACTATAACTGTTTTTAAATTTCATCGGTTATATCGGTAATAAATCATTTCAAACACTGTCCAAATTAAAATTGGGTGGTCGTAAATAAAATCATATACGAGGTGTGTTCAAAAGAAAAGGTGAATTTTGAATTTTCGCGGGCTGTGTACATTCGATTATCGATTTTTTTTGTTATGTTGGTACACATATGCTTATCATATGTTAGCATTATCAGCCATTTTGGATCAGTGGTTTGTTTTTGACGACTGGAAAGGTCACGTTTTAGGGTGTTCTTCGATTTTTTTTATTTAGGTTCGTTTTCTGAGGCATCATTCCGATTGAAGTGAAATTTTTGATTCGCTTTATTTTCTATGTCCTCATCAGCATTTCTTCAAAAAAAATTTTTTATTCATTTTAGAAAAAAAATTGTTAATAATTGTTAATCCTATGGAGGAATTTCCTAGTTTTAATAGAAACAATAAATAGGTAGGTACATAGTTTGACTACTCCGTATTTTATATAAATCTTATAGAACATTTAAACAATACTCTTATAATAGAATAAGCAATGTTGTATCTTGTGATTTGTCGGTTAAAATGAATATTCCACTTCCTAATCTTTCTTCGACCTGTGGCAATACAACCGAGTCTTACTGTAGGTTTCTCTTGAAGAACAGAAAAGTGGTACGCTATCATTGAAGGTCACTGTCCCATTATTCAAGTCGAGCCTTGGGGCAGCAAATATGTCCCAAGGATAATTGACTTTAATTGATTAGTTAATATTTCATAAATATTTTATTATTTTATTTGGATGCACCTGTTTTAAAGTTCTCAAGTATTGATTGCCAAACTGCATACAATTGTCTATTATGATTTATGGACAATATATTATATTTGAATAAATAAGTAACACTAATTACTAAATATGTTAGTACGATACTTTTCTTTTACATTAGAAGGCCCCGTGGAAAATAATTTCCCTTAGGGCATATGTCATCTTTGGGGATGTTGTGTTTAGGGTCTTTTTAAGGAAGGGAAGCAGAGGAAGTTCTGGAAAGGAATTTTTTTTTGTTTCAAAATTATTTTTTTATGCTGAAGGTTGTGGGAGGGGCAGGAAATGGGGAAGAGGAAGGTTGGGAAGTACCTGGCTAATCAGATCTAGTCACCAAACACGGCTAAAGCCATCGATTTTGAATGGTGTAACTACTCTGGAACGTGCCGCAAATATACTGTATATTATTTTAAATGAATAAATTGTGAAATAACACAAATCAATCAACTAAAATTTGCTTGCGCACGCCGGGTATGAAACCACTCTACTACGGAGGTGGGTAGGGGGGTAGGAATCTGGGGTCAGTGTGTCCCGGAGTGACGGACGTATTAATCCATCCCTCCCACTGCGGTGCAAGGCGATGGGTGCAGAAAGTCCGGCCGGAGAGGTCAAGGGGTCTCCCTCAATCGGCCTCTTCCGATCCGGCCCGCCACACAGCTGGTGGACAGATTCATCCGCCGCCAAAACTTGGACAAACTTCACCCCATGAACCCGGGCACCCCTGCTAAGTCACGTGCCGTAGCAAACCACCTGGGGTGACCTATGGCAAAGATGTTGATTATCCAATGAATGGTTCCCGGGGCGGCGGTTACATACATTACCTTATTAGATGAAATTTACACAAAATGAACCAAGTAAAGACCGTTATCTGCCTTGGTAGACCTTCATACATCAGTGAGTTTTCTGAAACGGACGATGATATCGATGACGGTGATCACTGGTACGCGAGATTTTTTAAACAATAGATTTTTTTTCCATAGAAATTTTCAAGAATATTCTAATAAAACCATTAAACCATTGTCAAACCTCTCTAACTGCGAGCTTTGCTGTTATGAAATTCGCACAAAATTTTCCAGTTTAACACTTATTATTTCGACTACATGACTTGACAAATAATACGATAATTCATGTTTGCTTCATATTTTCGAATTGTCGAATTAGAAGGAATATTTCTTAAAAATAGTATTGACACTCGATCGATCGTTGGCGATAATAGTAAGATAAGTTATGTTTTTTTTTCCTTTCTCCAATATAATCCGATAAAACGAATTTGAAATTGCTCTATTGACTTGTTACAATATTTTGAATTTATGTGTATCTGCTATGGTATTTTTTTTTAATAAAGTTACGAGGTTGTGAATTCTTGCTTGTCGTTTGCGTATCATAATTGATTTGACAGCCTTGTGACGACTATTACCGTCTCTAAACAATTAATATGATTTTTTTTAAATATGTCTAAATAATAAATTTCTTAAGTAGGTACTTGATTATGTTTTCCATTTTGAAAGTATTCTACCCAAACGAATCTCCTTCTTAATAAATGAATTGAAATTTATTTAGTATTCACCGCTTTATTAATATACACATATCTACATGTTTCTAAAGCGATGCTTTCTGCATTATGAATATGTAGAATACTAATATATAGTGTACCAGGGGTGTTAGTTGAAGTTTGCCGGTTTTACTCATAGATGTCGCTAGAGATATGTATACATTTCTATGATTTGGCATCTATGATATATTTTTCTATGGACATTAACCTTCAAAAATACACAAGTTACATTCTGCCAAAATAATAGTGTCATAGTTGGTTACCTCAGTGAATATGTCGAGTTTAGTTCCAAGTAAATCGTATTTGCGGCATTCGTTGCTTTTCTTATTTCATCAACAGAAAAAAGCAGTTGAAGCTCATCGGTTGCTGGTAGAAACTTATGGTGAACACGCTCCAGTGATTAGAACATGTGAGACATGGTTTCGTCAATTTAAAAGTGGAGATTTCGATTTAACAGTCAATGAACATCCTGGTGCAACGAAAAAGTTCGAAGACGAGGAATTGCAGGCGTTATTGGATGAAGACCAAGAAGTATGGAAAATGGGTACCACACCAAATGAACGAGAGACAAATCGAAAAAACCGCCAAACCGCAAAACCGCCTCATACAGCTAAAGTAGTGAAGAACACTTTCAAAGCATTGAATTGGGAAATATTATCGCACCCGCCGTACTCTCCAGACCTTGCCCCGTCCGACTATCACCTTTTCGCATCGATGGGACACTCACTCGCAGAGCAGCGCTTCGCCAATTTTGAAAAAGTCGAAAAATGGCTCGTCGAATGGTTTGCCTCAAAAGAGAATTTTTTTTTTTGGAATGGTTTTCATGATTTGCCTCAAAGATGGGCAAAATGTATAGAATCCGATGGTCAATACTTTGAATAAAAAAACTTTGAGATTCCCTTGAGAATTAAGCGTTTTCTTTATTGAAAAAAAACCGGCAAACTTCAACTAACACCCCTGGTATGTGTATATAAATAAAGTGGTGAATACAAAATAATTTTTAATTCATTTGTTAATAATGACGCCTCAAAGTGAATACCAATCTTTTGAAGAAATTATAAAAATTCTTTTGAATATCTAATCTGTGGCTAACCAGAGTGGTATATCTATGGACTAACCTCAATATAATATGGCGAGTATGTTTTTCATACTAATTTTAAAACGTTATGGCAACAGTTTTACATATTTGATTTCATTCAAACTACTCTCAATAAATAAAATATATATGTAAACAACAAGAAAATAAAATAAATAAATGTACAGGCTCGATACATACAGATACAATAGAACTACATAACAATATTTTACAAAAGAAAAAAAAGTATGTACAAATATTTATTTATTTATTTGAAACACACATTATTTAACAACAGCATTTAAGAAAGCTTTGACGCCCAACTAGGAACAAATCCCGTTTTAGGACAGTCAAATTGACAAGTTTAGTTCATTTTAAGTGCCATTATACAAAAATAAAAGGAAAAAAGCTGATAGTGTAATATATCTAGAAAAAGTATAATAATTACAATACGTATAAAGAGATGTGAAGAATAGTATACAAAAACACAATTGTGTTTACCAGATAATTTGAGTATAGTATAATAATTAATATAGAATAAAACTTAAGTTCAAAGAGATAAGAAAAAAGAAGGATAGAGTAATCGTTTATGTATTCCAGATAATTTGAGTATAATATAATAGTTAAGTACTTATGAAGAGATGAGAAAAACAAATATTATAGAGTAAACAATTATGTATATGTGTTTGAAAGGTACTGGTTGGTGCTATGGGGAAAAAATGAATTTTAAATTGATTACAAAAAAAATGATAACATTATTGAGTAATATAGATAAGATTGAGTTACGTATCACTCAGCTTTATGAGCCGAGGACGAAACTCGGGGATGAGTGTTATCGTTCCATTATTCTTTTACCTTCGCTATACAAAATTTCTCAACTAAATTACCCAAAATAGCTTCAGAGTACCACAGATAAGGCCATGGCATATTCAAATCGGCTTGTAAACGACTGTTGGCTAATTAAATGAAACAATGGATATGCAAATAAAGAATCCATAAAAAACAATAGAGTAGTGTATTATTCATAGTAGGGGCAAGGTCGTCTCAGACTGGTGCAATGTGATTTGTGACGTCACAACAGGTGGAAAATGGCGGCATTCTGTCGTGGTTTCTTCAGCATCACCATTTCGTGTCTGACGATAGTAATAATAATAATATTTTTTTATTATTTTCTTTTTTATAATAAATATTGATATCCTCACTGGGATTTTTCAAATATGAAATTACATTATATTAAATTGATGTGTTTGTTGAAAAAAATAAATTAATCCTAGGGTGAGGTGTTTTCAGTTGAGTGGTTTCGGTGTTAGTGTGTATTTGGTGTTAACATATTTTCTATTTTAGATCTCCCTATGTGACGTGTCAAGTGTTTTATTTGATTTTTTTATTTATTTATTATTGTTGTTGTGAGTTTTAAGGATAGTGGGAATTTGTTGTCGAGTTTAGTACCATAGTTTAAGAAGATTTTTTGTTCAAATGTTGTGTTTGTGGTTCCTTGTTGTATGTGTTTTTGACTCTGAGATCTATGTGAGTGTTTCTAATATGTGTGATTGTTGATATTTCATTTTTTTGTATTTATGAATGTAAAGTAGTATTTGTTTTATTGACATAATGTTAAGTTTGTTGAAGATTCGTCAGTGCTGGTTCTTACAGGGACTTTAAGTATAATTTTTATGATGGCTTTTTGTGTTCTAATGAGTAAATTGAGAATATTATCATTATCACTGCCCCATGCGATAATATCATATTCTAATAGTGATTGGCAGAGAGCCATAGATAATAGAATGAAGGGAGATGGGTCATGAACTATTATTAAACGCGTGTCGCCAACATTGTTCATCCATGCTACTGCATATCTCATCTACGCACGGCGGCTCCCCGCCTTTGTTTTTGCTCACACAACAAGTGCATAAATTCCATTGTATGGCCCATGGAACAAAAATGATTATGTGTCCTATGTATTTGATTCCTTCAGTCACCTTCAGGATCACACCGTTCAGGGTAGCTGCAGGAATACGAGTCGTGCCTTGACCATATCTTATGACCAACAGAGCCGTTTTATTGAGGTTATAAGATGTTTGTTTCTTTAACAAATTCCTAACTCTTCAAAAATTAACCCTTTTCAATTTCTTTGTTTTTTTATTTTTTTATTTTTTTTATTTTTTTTTTTATTATTTTTTTATTTTTATTATTATTATTTTTTTTATTATATATAAGTTTATATTAGTCACACTTACATACTGCACTTATTTATTTGAAAACTTGAAGTGTTTATGCACTTCAAAAATTGTATTTTTCTTTTAAACATAATATCCATTCAAATGTCTAGTTGAAAAAGTAATTATATGAAATTCCCTCTGTAGAAAGAATCGCAAAGTATTAAAATTTAATTAATATACTAAAAAATGCTTCGATAAATATAAATAACACGTGTGTTTCTGTCATTTAACATGTTATATGTATGAAAAATTAACAGCTTTTCTTTAAATGCTACTTAAGCCATTTAGTCTTGCGAATTTTGCTCTATTCTAAATATGTCGTGTTTTAATAAATATTTTTTAAACGTTCACTCACGCCCTAAACGTTATTTACATTAGCGTGATCCCCCTCTCTCTCCCGCATTAACATATCCCCCTTTCAATTATTATTGTATGAAAACTAAACAGTTAATAAATATATTGAAAACTTGGCTAGCTGAGAGAAGCTATTTGTATTAGATAATAAGGAAATATTATTTTATGTACGATTTATTGTCGTCGTTTATGTTTTTAAAAATATTTTTGAGTACGATTCTTGAGAAATATTTATGATTTAAGTTTGTTACATATGTCTTTATTTTATATATATATATTTTGTAACCTTAACTGTAAATTTTGAGTTTTGAATAACAAGCTCCCGTTACACAAACTAAAAAAAACTAGTTTATAGGGACTTTTTGCATTGTATTTTTTTTTTGTAAAATGTAAATGAATAAAAAAAAAACGAAGTTCAGTTTCCGCTCGGAGGATATTACTGGGTGTTAAGGGACATATCTGAAAAACTTTAACCAGCGATTCTAGAGCTTATTTGGAGGAAAAAAAAATAGAAGAATTTAGATCTCCCTTTTTATATTTTTCGATTAAAAACTTCTGTCACATGTCGCCACTGATCACTCCAGCCGAGTAACCACCCACCCCCCGCACCAACCCTTTCTGACCAATGTTGGGCAAGTGGGCCTTGTTAAGAATTAAGTTACCACCAGTACCAGTGGTGATATGTTTCAGGAATTATTTTTTTTTAACTAATGAAGAGAGCAAAATGCCATGTACATTTTAGCTCCGAATCGTAAGCTCAGGAATCGCTGGTTAAAGCCTTAAATGGGCCTAAATAAATAAATAAATATGATGTGATTGTACGGATTGATAACGGGTTGTTCTTGTTCCACAGTACATCCCGGGCGTGCACGTGGCGCAGCCGGGCATCAGCAACGATTTTGACGACGAGGACGCCAAGAAGTACTACACCTACTACCAGTGGGTCTGCTTCGTGCTCTTCTTCCAGGTAATAATATACAAATACAATATACCTACCTTTTATATATTTACAAGTCACCAGTCTAAAACCACATTTATATCACCAGCAGCTCTTGGAATGCCCTTTTCCATCGGCCACCTTAATTCACAGGTAATTAGGGTCGACCTCCTGTCTGTATTTATTATTCCACTTCGCAAGGGCCTCCCTGTCTCTGTCTGCACTATAGACAATATTTTTGGTTCATAAAAGTTTTCCAAATAACTCCTCTCAGTAGGTAGGTGTATTATGAATTATTTTCCTTTCAACTTGCAGTTCCTTTGTGCGCTGTAAAAGCGACAAAAGCCGCCATTCAAACAAACTCACCGTAAAATCCTTCCCGCGCTTGACTTTATTTGTTTAGCAGTAAGTTCAGTGTACCCACAAGGAGCTAACATCTCGCTACCGGGCGGCGGCACGGCACAGTCGGGCGGCACGGCGCTGCTCAAACTGTGTTCCGCGACACTAAACTAACTAACCAACCATCACGCCGTGTTTCCGGATGGGCGGGCAGATAGCATAGGCCGCTACACAAAACACACCTACGCGCTTCTTGCGCAATTCACATTCTTACATCGTCTGAAACATACTCTTGTGTTATTCTGACTCTTGACATGACATATATGCCTGGAAATATAGGGATTCATGTATGTATACATAGCAATAATAATCAATAAGTACAATAAACAACAACAAACATTATCTCACAAAAATGATAATAAGAATGAAAAAGAAGTGAAAGGTCGAATACATATTATAAAGTAGGTGTATAAACTAACTCCTTATTGTCACCTGTGCTGATGGTACACTGTTTTGGTACTTAATAAAGGGCATCAACACACTATCAGTTTGATATTAATGGTAAAACTTTTTTTTAAAATTGAAACTTTTCCGAAAAACTGTGGAATTTTGTAACGAAAGTCTTGTTTGTTCCTTGTTTGTACTTTTTTAACAAGAGCTAAAAAAAATTAAAAGATTATGCTATAATATTTTTTAATTTTTTATTTTATTAATTCCCATATGTTTGTCTCCTATCTTTTGTATGATTTCAAAGTTTTACCCGAATATATTTGTAATCCAGATAGTGTCTCGGATATACCTATCCGATTTTTGTGGCAATTACCTCGGTCCTGGACCCAAAAACCGGTAGTTTCAAGGTCATCCGTCGCAGGAAAATTAAGGGCGCGGGTATTATTCTCCAGACTGCCACCTCAACCGGGCTTAAGGTCAGAAATGCAGTCGAAAAGTTGACGGCAAAGAGATGATCATACTTTTGATATAGATACAGGATTAAAAATACTTCATACGGGATACAAAACATCACAAATTAATAATTTAGAAATACTAGAAATTAGAAAAAGCGATAATTAAAAAATTGATATAATCAACAAACAAAAAAACTTTTTTGGTAACCCTATATTAAATATTTTCCCACTTAACAGGCCTTCCTACTCTAATGACCATTCCAACAACTTGACAATTTCCTAATTATACCTTTGTCACCTTACTTTAACGATTGTAATTTCCTAATTATTTGTCTTTCCCCTACCACCCCTCCCCACTTAAATCTTTGTAATTTCTTATAATCTATTGTAATTTCCAAATTATTGTAATTTCCTGATTGTAATTTCCTAATTACTTGTCTTTCCCCTACCACCCCTCCCCACTTAAATCTTTGTAATTTCCAAATTATTGTAATTTCCTGATTGTAATTTCCTAATTACTTGTCTTTCCCCTACCACCCCTCCCCACTTAAATCTAACTGTTCTATATTTTAATTGTTAACTTCAGTATACATTGATACCTGAAGATGTGAGCATCGCTTACGAAACATGTAGTAATATTGTATATTAATAAAGTGATGTATACAAAGTTATTTTGTTTTAATTAAAAAAAAAAAAAAAGAATCAAGATGGTCACGTCGCAGGGTCGTCATTTATGACGTGCTCAGAGGTGAGCCACTGATGACAGCGCGCTCTTTGAGGTGATTTTTATTCTTAATATCAAAGACCATTCTACTTTGTCCCTGGAAGACCATCTCCGCATTGTGCATCGAGTTTCGCTCTTCGGGAAACGGATACCTCAACGATGAACATGATTGTTACATGCTATGCCGACTGTCGTAAGGCACTCATAGAGCGGTATGTGTTACCTTGGCTGGAACGTCTGCCGCATTCGGGATTATCCGGGTGCCACGAGATGCTTCAAGTGCCACATGTTTGGCCACGTGAGCAAAGCGTGCACCCAGGAGAGTATACCTGCCGGCACTGGGTCGCATCCGGTCATCATTTTCAGGATTGCCCCAAGAAAGCACAAGTCGCCGTCTGCGCAATCTGCTCCAGATTTAAGAAACTGGCGTACCAACCTACGTGCGACCGTTCCTGTCCGGCGCATAGAGCTGCTGTAGAGGCCCGGGTCAGGATGACTGATTACGGAAGGCGCTAATTTAAAAAAAATAGGTCAGGTGAATCTGCAAATCTGCAAATCTTGGCCATCCTGGATGCCGAGCGAATGATGTCTGACCTAGGTATTGATATTTTACTTAACCAGAAACAGTACATATGGCAAGGAAAACCGTCTGGTATTATTAGTCCGGGGGGGGGGGTCCTCGAAGTAGGCGACTCCCCGAGTGCGGGTGTCCTGGTCAACTCCTCGTTGATCAGCCCCCTCCTTCTCGGGGGTATGTCGAACGAGTTCCAAACCTATATTTCCTTCAAATTTGGTGATACTGAGATCATCGTGATCTCAGTCTACTTTAAATATGGACACCCGGTCGGCCCACACATCCTGAGCCTATCATAATTGGTGGGGATTTCAACGCGCGGTCACCTTTTTGGTTCAACAACAGTAATGTTAGGACGGAGAGGTCAGACGCCGTAGAATACCTTAGTTCTGCGTGGGGTCTGTTCATACTTAATGAACCGAATATTTTATCAAACTTTTCAGGAACTCTCTGCTCTGGATCAATTGGCTCTAAAATCTCAGGATGGAAGGTACACGAACTTGCGATAGCTTCTGATCACCGACTAATAACTTTTAACTTGGGCCCTATCATTGATCATATTGGAACTTCAGGACCACTCGGGCAAATTGCGATAACTTCGGGGACGCAATTAAGGGGGTTTCATGACGTAGCTGCTAGGGACCCGGACAATTTGGGGAACTTCTCTAACGCGGCGATAGTCTCAGCTGCAGACTCCTCGATGGGCAGATCAAACTCAAAGAGAGCGATTAAAACTTCGTGGTGGACTGTAGAGATTACTTCACTGAAGGGCGCCTACCGGAGAGCCTACAGGGATCTGGGTTTGGCCCGACAGGGCTTGCGCTCGTCTGAAGAGGCGGCCGCCCTGAGGGGCCGACTTAGGGCTACCCGCAGTGCATTCCACGCAGGGGTCTGCTCAACGAAACGGGCTACTTGGTATAGTCGGGTTCAAGATGTGGGTAACGCCAACCCGTGGGAAGTCCACAGTGCGATTGACAAAACGGGAAAAGGCTCTGACTGTTACTCGGCCAGCGTCACCTTAGGTGGCAGTCAAGGGGACGCCGAGAGTTCGGATATAACTTCCACTCTTGAAACGCTTCTCTTCAAGCTAGTCCCATTAGATTCAGTAGACGGGGAAAGCGTCCACCATCAACAAGTCGAGGACTTGTCACGGATACCACCGACTAACCTCAACCGGGAGGACAGCGTACAACCTCTAAGTAGGGCAGAATTAGAAGTTGAAATAAAGGGTTTGGGCCTGAAAAGGGAACCTGGTTTTGACAGACTTAATAACATAATAGTGAAGAAAGTATGGATCCATTCCCCGGAGGAGCTCTTCCAGGTCATGGATGCGTGTCTGAGGCGAGGGGTTTTCTCCACGGAATGGAAGAAGGGCGTGCTCAGGATTATACCCAAAGGGAACGGCAAGCCGAAAAGCGACGTAAAAGCATATAGGCCAATCACCTTTCTCCCGATTTTAGGAAAACTATTAGAAAAATTAATTCGGCGCCGCCTGCGTGTGGATATCTCCCCGCCAAGTGACCTTAAATTCGCCTTCGTCCCCGGGAAATCCACTGAGCACGTCATTAAGCATGCGCTTGATTGGGTGGCGGTTTGTCCTAAGAGATTGCAGTAAGTATCTTTTTAGACACCGCGGGTGACTTTGATAACGCGTGGTGGCCGATTATATTGACCAAATTAAATCCCGGAATTGCCCGTCTTTTTAAAATAATATCTGATTACCTTAAAGATAGAGTTGTGATGTTAACACACGGGGACTGTACAGTCACCCGTATACTAGTGCCCGCAGTTCTCGGTCCTCGGGCCGAACCTGTGGAACATCCTATTTGACGATTCCTCCAGGTTACCCTTGCCTTAAGGTTGTATCTCGGTCGACTACGCGAATGATAAATTATATTTGTTCCTTGGGGATAGCAGAAGAGAGATCGAAAGGAAGGCCGAAGACGGTTTGCGTGTGTTTATGGATTGGGGGATGCGAAACAGGTTAGTTTTTGCCCCCACAAAACCATAGGGCTTCTGATGAAGGGTTTCTTCCATAGAGGAAGAAACCCTTATTTCAAAATGGTTGAGGTGTCAACACAAGTTGCTGAAAATACAAGATTCTTATGCGTTATCTTGAATACGAGTTTTTCATTTCTGGCGCATGTTAAGTGTCTCTAGCAAGGCCCAAGCCCCTTTTTTGAAATTGAGACGGCTCTCTACGGCGGTGTGGGGATTGCGTTCTCCGGCTCGTAGACTCCTGTACAGGTGCGTATAAGTCGCGCAAGTCACGTATGCTGATTCTCTATGGGAGCATAGACTGGATAACGTATTCATACGCTCTGCCCTCAAGCGGGGTCAATGGACTCCCTTGCCAGCACTCTCAGGGGCGTACAGAACGGTGGCATCAGAGGCATTGCTGGTTCTGTCCGGTATCCTGCCTGTTGATATGAAAATAAGGGAAGTTTTGACAAAGAAAGAACTGATACGTGGCAGACCCGCTGTCCATCTAGGTGGTCTTTTGACACCGGGCGGAGCGGCGACCCTGCTTTATTGAAAGGGATGCGTGAAAGAACTCTCAGTGAATGGCGAGAGCTTTTGGATAGGGCGAATACGGAGAGATGGACCTTCTTCTTCCCGTCAGTTAAATTCAGAATGGAAGGGGCTTTTATTATGCTGAATCACCACATGACACAATTTCTGTCCGGCCATGGGGAGTTCAGGGGAAGGCTTCACAGCCTAACTCTGTCTCGTCACCCGAACTGCTCATGTGGTGATAACGACCAGACGGCCGATCACATTCTGTGGCACTGTGAGATCACGAAGGATGCGAGAGAGGAAATGTTGGATGGTTTATCAGGTATAACCAGACCGGAGTGGAATGTCGATCTGGTATCGAATAAGGAGAACTTTGAGTGCTTGACGAAGTTTGTAGTTATGTGGTTTGAGAGATGACCTCTGCTTAGTGTCGCTGATTAGATTAAACGCATTGCTTTGATCAGGGGCCAGACGTATTTGTTTCCTGGCTCCACTCTACGATTACTGTTTTATGCTTTAGATAACATATTTTTATACTTTATTTTATTTAGTATATAGTCTTTCCCTTTTTGTGAAAATTAATCTGTGTATAGGTGCTGTATCTGGAGTTTTGGTGTACTCCTATTTTATTTTTCTTTTTCGCTTTATTTGTTAGCATTTTTATTTATTTACATGTCTCGTCATCCATTTATGAATCCTGTAATAGGATATTCATATTTTTTTCTTCCGTTTATTTTATTCTGTTACTATACTAATATTTTTTTATTTGTCCCAAATCCCAGCTGATTACCGAGGATTTGGTTTTGATTGCTTTTAATTTTATTCTGTTATACTCTTAATTATAATTTTATTGTTTTGAGCTCCGTCTTATTTTTTTATTTGTTTTTTAATTTATTTTACCAAGTTGACATTAAGGCTGTTTCTGAACTCTCCTTTTATTTCAGTACTGTCCTCCCTCCCTAACAAGGGAGTGGGAGACCACGTCCCTGCGTGCAGCTAGGCAGCGTTAGCCACCCACGGCGGGATGCTTTGTGCGCTTGACCTGGAGGTGTGTGTTGGTCGTCTTTCCGCCCTGACTCTGGGGAACCGGGGATCACTTCTTTCCTCGGTTCTGGTAGTCTCTTCCAAATCCCAACAGCACCCTCTTCAGGGAACTGCCTCTGTCGGGAACGCCTGGCTGCCACATCGGCTTTTCTCTATTTTATTAATTATTCATGTTTTACAGCTTTCCTCTGTAGTCTGTACTACATCTCTCTCTGACCCCCGCACGGAGCGGCCACCGAGGTGCAAGCGTGCAGGACAGATTGTGACAGGCGCTATTCTGCTCACAATTGGCCATATCAATCTGCAGAGGTCTCGGGGTGCCAACGTTGAGGCCTAGTAATCAAAATCGTTCTGTAAGGTTTAGAACCTCTGGCGCTGTTGTGAAATGTGAAGGTATATATGTTGTACAGTCGGGTTTGGTAGGAAGGCAGGAGTGAGGAATGCTCTGGACGTTTCGAGAGGCAGACTGGTTTATGCAGACCTCCTCCAGTGAGGTCGCTGACCCTGGACGCACATCGTCTGGTGGCCAAATGCAACGATGATGTTTACGCTGCTCAGAAGGAAGCTAAAGAATGTGTCTTTATACATTTTGATGAATTGATGAGAGCTTGAAATGATACGTAGATTATGCAATAAACTTGCATTTTTATTATTAAATCTTATACTCAGGATTCGACTCTTTTTTCGTAATGTTTTTTTTCCGGAGCAATCAATGTCTTATTAATTGTTTTTTTGTGTTTAATTCGTAGAACCCCATTTAATTTATTTTTTTAAAATTTAACGTAAATCCAATTTAATAATGTTATTATTAAGTTCTGCGAGTATTTTTAGTTTTTATTATTGTGACAGCTGTTTCGGCGTTCAAGGCCATTTTCAAATTGTGGTTAATCCACATTGTGACGACTTATTTATATGATTTTATTCACTCCTACCACATTCTAATTTGGACGGATTTAAAAAAAAAGTTTATTTATTATCTGTAAAACCGATTTAGTTAGAAAATAATTAAAATTCTCTATTCTGTGAGGTTTTTTACATTTATAATGTGGTTTTCCCCATCATGTGTTTAATGTTTTCTTAATTGATTTATTTAAATGTGTTATATTGTTTTGATAATATGAACATACTGAGAAGTGGTGAATATATAATTTTCCTTACTTTATTAATTAATGTTATATTAGGATCATTCATTAGTTTATTAATTTCTAATTGTTCAAGTAAGTTTAATCTAAGGCCCTTTCTTTCTATATGTAAGGGTTTAGGCTCGTTGTTGTTCAGAGGGACGTGATTATTATTTACTAATAGTTTTCACTATAATAAATACTAAAATACTCGCAGAACTTAATGATAACATTAAATATGACTTACATTAAATAAAAAAAATCAATCTCTTCGTATTAAAAATTATGGAACAGAAATAATATTTCGTCTTATCTTTAAAGGATACTTTAGTGGTCCAAAGTGGGGAAGAACTATCTTCACCTGACTATCTTACTACCGACTTCCTTTTATTAATGAATCGGGAAGTATTCTGCGATATGTAGGTATTGGTACATTCTCCTTTGCCACCAACCCATGCTGCAGTTATTGTTTTCTAAAACATTGCACAATTGAATAATTGACTCGTAATAGGCGAATTGGCGATTCGCCTATTACGAGTCGTTCCATTAACCATTAGAACACAAAAAGTCATCATAAAAATTATACTTAAAGTCCCTGTAAGAACTAGCACTGATGAAATCTTCAACAAACTTAACATTATGTCGATAAAACAATTATTCTCTCTGAGTCAAAAACACATACAACAAGGAGTCACGAACACATTTGGATAAAAAAACCTTCTTATACTATGGTACTAAACTCTACAACAAAATCCCACTATCCTTCAAAAATCACAACAACCATTATAAATTTAAAAATCAAATAAAACACTGGATACGTTACATAGAGAGATCTGAAATATAAAATATATTAACACCAAATACAGACCAACACCGAAACCACTCAACTGCACTTAAAACACCTCACCTTACAATGATAATTTTTTTTCATCAAGCACATCAATTTAATATAATGTAATTTAATATTTTGTAAATGAATTCCTCAGCACGGGAAAGCCCAGTGAGGAAATCATTATTTGTTATTTTGTTGTATTAAAAAAAAAATAGAGAAAAATGACCATTGCCCGATCAGGAATTGAACTCTTGACCTTCATGTTACTTCTCCATCCCTCTAGACAAGTTAATAGCAATCTCGTTGTAATGATTTGACAAATAACAGATCGGAAGCCACAAGTTAGTGAAGAAGCCGTTCTGTCGGTGGAAGGCAGTAGGTACTAATGTTATTGAATTAGCCGGGGTCGGGTCGGGTCGCGTGTCAGCCCAATTTATCTCACATCTACCTTCACTTCATGCCGTTATAATAGTACATTAGCAGCGCAAGAAGTGTCTATTACTAGGTACTTGGTTTCCTATACGCTAACCTCAGCCACAAGAAATATTATTTTTATTTGCATCACGGTTTCAACACAATATCCACGAGGTTTAAATAATAGATTTACGGCCCGTTCTATTTAACTTTTCGATTGATCCATCTGAGGCACCGATCAACCGAGTGTTTTGTTGAGCAACGCTCTGTTCGCCTGTTTTCAAGTATTTTTTATTGTTGATCATCATGCCCAAGTTCCAGTGGGACCCGTGCGAGGGCAGCCTCACGAGGACCATCGTGATGGGCCTTACCTAGTTCGAGTGTTTAACCGAGTGTGTTTGATTGCAGGCCATCATGTGCTACACGCCCAAGTTCTTGTGGGACTCGTGCGAGGGCGGCCTCATGAGGACCATCGTGATGGGCCTCAACATGGGCCTGTGCGAGGAGAAGGAAAAGGAGGAGAAGAAGTCCGTTCTCATCGACTACCTGCTGCGGCACGTCAGGGTGAGTAATCTCTTGTAATTCACACCCACAGGCTTTCTTCCGAGTCTTGGACCTCAATTTATCCCATATACATAATACTAGCTGTCGTGTACCCGGCGTTGCTCGGAGTTAATGATGGTTTGGACTAAAGTTTTGAGATGAATTCTAGTAAACTGGGTGTAAGGTGGAAGGAAAACTCTGCGTTAATTTGATTATGGACATAAAGTTAATCTACCTAACAATGTTCGCTCCAAAAGATGTCATCTGCAATGCTGAATTGTATCCACGAACATTTTTCAAAAAGTATTTTGATTCCGGGACTGTCCTCAACAGTAATCCCTTTAAAGGTTCTGGTGTCTCTGGAAATACGGCAAGACGCATCTTTTCGAGCTTTCTGATTCGAATCTCACCGTGACAAAAATAAACACTTTTTTAATGTGAATACCGCATAAGGGTCTCAAGTCTCAACTGTCCAAAGCCAGTAGGGAGGGGAATGAGATGGGAAAGAGCAAGGTTGGGAAGTACTTGGTTATTCAGATCGGGGGGCCAAGTCTGTATCATTTACGTTAGCTGGCGCAAGTTAAATCGAACATAAAAAGCACATTTTGACAGTTTTCATAAACACAGCGTCGTCTCTTGCGTTTGCGTCACGGATTTGTCTCTTAACGTAAATCCAAACTTAACTTGTTAGATACGGACTACTAAACTGTCAACATGTATTGTTTATGGTCGATTTAACTTACGTTAGCTAACGCAAAAGATACAGACTTGGCCCCCTGATCACTAAACACTGCTAAATCCATTTCAAGCAACGCTGGGTTATTTTTAGAAATCCGCGGCGACGTAGGTCGTCGTTTATGAAAATGGCTGAACAGCTGTCGAAAGAACATTGTAAAATAAAGGATGTCCGGCCATACCTACACCTACACCTACAAAACTAACCGTACATTGAGAGCCGTTAGTGTTAGTGTTAGTCGGAGCGAGCCTAACCAACTCGGTACGTGATCACTGATCTCTCGTTATGTGTTTATTGACTTGAAGGTTTTTTCTATCAAGTCAACGTTCTTTGAAAAGGATCTGTGTCCTTCAAAATAAATAACGTGCAATAAATGTGCCGTTTTTCTACGTGGTACCGTTTTGTTTCCTAGAAGTCGGATCCGGAGGCTGGGAGTGCGTTTCAATGTACGTGATTACAGATCAGTGATTACCACAAAAGTTAGACTATGGCTCTGCCAATATTGGATATTTTGTGAGGAGGATTCATACGATAAAGGGAAGAAAGAGGGGGATGATACGTGTACATGTTTTTTAAAATTATTTATTTCATTGCTGGCAACCCTGGGGTTTATTGACTCTCTGCCAATCACTATTAGAATATGGTATTATCGGATGGGGCAGTGCTAATGATAATATTCTTAATTTACTCAATAGGACACAAATTGAAACATGAAAGTTATACTTAAAGTCCCTGTAAGAAATAGCACTGACGAAATCTTCAACAAACTTAACATTATGTTAATAAAACAATACTACTTTACATTAAAAAAAAACAAGAAATATCAACAATCACACATATTAGAAACACTAAATCACTAGTCAAAACATATACAGCAAGGAACCACAAACACAACATTTGGATAAAAAAAACTTCTTATACTATGGTACTAAACTCTACAACAATATCCTATCATTTAAAAATCAAATAAAACACTGGATACGTTACATAGGGAGATCTGAAATAGAAAATATATTAACACCAAATACAGACTAACACCGAAACCACTCAACTGCACTTAAAACACCGAACCTTACAATATATATTTTTTTCATCAAGCACATCAATTTAACATAATGTAATTTAATATTTTGTAAATGAAATCCTCAGCACGGGAAATCCCAGTGAGGACATCATTATTTGTTATGAAAAAGGAAGATGAAAAACCTTATTATTATTATTATTAAAATAAGTTGATACAGATACGTGTACTTTCACCGTCTCATGCTTGAAAATTCATCAGAAAATACTAACTAACTAACTAACCATCACGCCGTTTTCCCGCAGGGGTAGGCATAGAGGATGGACCGCCAAATAACTCGATTTTGGCATACATATATATCTCATGTAATATGGCAGATTGGGTTTGCACTATCCACCCAGTCCTGCTGGATTGAAAACTTAAATAAAACAAATAAATTAATAATACACTTCTTGCTTCATTCAAATTCATACATTCTCTTCTGTTATTATGACTTCTGACATGGCCCGACTAAGTATTTGATTCACTCGATCGTGCCATGTAGGGCGTCCCCGACTTCTTTTTCCATTAACATTCGCGTCATATATTCTCCTTATACTCCTTTCTTCGTTCATCCGCTCTACATGCCCAAACCATCTAAGCGTCCTTTTCTTAATCTTACTCATTACGCTTACATCAGCCATGCATTAATTGCTAATCTCAACATTTCCCTTCTGAATGGCAGTTTATCACTGCACCAGGGCGATACTGAAAATATTTTTCACTTCATTACACCAACATTAACAAGACTACCTGTTTTCACCGGCTTTCACAAAATGTCTCCGCAAAGTGTCATTCAAGAATAACAATCTGGCGAATCAAATGCAACGCCAAAACAGCGACAATAAACACCCTGAGCAAGAAATTTATTCAATAAATTAATCAGCTGAATGAAATTTAATATTCCAACTAGAACTACTCGATCTAAAATTTTATTCAACTGTAACAATAATTTCAGGACTGACGGCCGTTCTTCCCAACTTTTCGAATGATCAATCTTATTCACAGATCAGCCAAGTGTTTTGTTAAGTATTAGCTCTATTTGCCTGTTTCCAAGCATTTTTCATCCTAAATTGTCTATGGAGGTGCCTGCCCACTATAAAATAGTATCCGCCCACTTTCATACGCGATAAAATAGTAGCCGCCCACTTTTAAGACAATAGAGTGACATCAAATTATAAACTTAATGTAAAATTAACATAGATGAGTTAATATTGTATTTATTATGAATAAATATCATCTGTTTTAAAAACTAAAACAAAAACTAACATTTTATAGTTCATAAACGCGTGCTTTAAAAATATATGTTGAAAATTAAGTGTTAACTTAACTTTTGATAATGCCGCGAAGCACAATATTCGTTTCGTACATGACATCTAACGTTTCTCGATGAGTGAAAAAACAAGACAAAACGTAGCTTATAATTACTAAAATAAGTTCTATTTAAAACATGCAATAAACATGTTTTGACATTCGAAAACGGAAATACATATTTATCATTTATAAAATTGAATTGCTTAAAAAAAATGTAAACTTATAATGACATTTGACATTTCGGTGACGTTTGTTCACCCTGTTGACACTTTTTATAACTAGTTTTCTGCTGAGGAAAACTTTAATCCTCAAAGATTGATATTCTAAATTGATCGTAAATTTGATCGAGAATTTCGTTGGGAAGAGCGTATTTGTGCATTTGAATAATGTTGAAGCAAAATTTTCGCTCAGCCGTTGCTCAGTAGGGTTGGGAAGAATGGCCGTGTATCATTAAAATAATCACTTGAATGACTCACGGCCACGACAATACTTGACATTATTATTTTTAGTATTCTGTATACTCCTGATGAAGAAAGCATCGCTTTCGAAACATATAGATGTCTGTATATTAATAAAGTGGTGAATACAAAGTATATTAATTAATTCACTTGTTTATCTATCTGTTGTCGAATGAACAACGGACGTGTCGCCACCTCTGTCGCCATTTTTTCTCGACTTGATTTCTATGAAATAAAATCACGGAACCACGTCAGCCCTCCATTCCTTGATCTTTCCATCGGACTGTATTGAAAACTATTAAGAAGAAAAAGTGGTTAAAAATTTTTGTTTATCCGTTTTTTTTCGCTTGAAATTCGCGCTCCATCGACTGGTAGATCGGATACCGTAGAAAATAGAGCACTGATTACGTTCGTACGTGCGGAAAATGCGCAACGTTTTACTTCAAGTCAACTAACTCTATCGCACACTTTCTAAGTAGCGCTATTCGGCAGTGGCGTGCAGTCCATATAGGCTGAACATCTGTAATAGTCTGAAAGTCACAATCGTTCTACATCAAAATTTCGTTTCTTTTCTTCGATTTTTTACTGTTTAGTTGCAACTGGCCTTTGGCCATATATTTTTCTTCCTCAATCTAGTTTTTTGGTGGAATACATAACGCAAAGCCATGCAACCGCAATCCGCATACTGCTTGCAAAACTGAGAAACCATGTCCAATAAAGCTTTGAAAATGTTGGGCTTTATTTTAAGAGTATCAAGTGACTTCAAGCATATCAATACTACAAACACATTGTATATGTCACCAGTGAGGAGTCATATCGAATACAATTCCACAGTTTGGTCTCCGAATTATGAAGTTAATTCACAAGTAACTTCTTAAGAGGAATGGCCGCGCTACTTGTTTCATATATAACTTAATTTTGGATTTGGGGCCAAAATACTCATCCAAACTGAATGATATTTAATAAAGGTTTAGTAAATATCTAGTACGTATGAAAAGTATTTTTGTTTTAAATTATGAAGTATAGGCCATGAAAAAAACATAATTTTCAAAATTTTATAGGCAACTCAGAAAATTATTTGTGGGTTTATCGTTTTTTTTTTAATCGTCATACTTCCTATATAAATATGATTACGTAAATAAAAATACAAAAACAAAACATTAAAAAAAAAACCTTTTTTCGGGTCAATATTTTAAATTATGTATGGCAAATTTGTGTTCCAGCGTAAATTGGTGGTTTTTAATTTAATTTAATGTCCACCATAATGCGTATTTTAATTTATGGTTTTTATTTTTTTTTGTTTATTTTATATTTCATTATATTTTCAAAGTAAACGGAGTAAAACTTATTTTTTTTACATCACCGTTAGCCCCCGAATAATTGTTAAAGGTGCCTCTAAAATCGCGAAAAATCAATTCCCATAAATACATAAATGACTTCTAATACGTACTAGATATTTACTATACTTTTTGATGGAAAAAAAGATCATTAGGTTTAGGTGAGTATTTTGGCCTCAAAACCAAAATTAAGTTTTGTATGAAACAAGCCGCGCAGCTATTCCTCTTAAGATAGGTAAATTTTAGAATCGGGGTTCCTAGAGAATGCATAGACTACGATTATCTACTTTATTCATTAAATTTGGAAACATTATCTGAACGTAGAATTAGTTGCGATTTAACATCTTTATTTAAGATTGTTAATTCAATATTTTATACCCCTGAACTGCTATATTTGAATCCTTTTCATGTACCTGGTAGGACAAGACAGTACCTACCATTTTATTGTGACAATTCAACTTCAGCGTCGCAATATTATTCCCCTATGCGGCGGATTCATCATCTGGGGAACAAATACTTGGATGTTGTTGATATATTTGGCACAACAATGTTACAGTATAAGCATGCATTAGTACGGTATTTTTAATCGAGTAGAACTAGGTTATTTGAAACTCTTCAACTCTGGATAAAAAGGTCAAATTATGTTATTTTTTTTAATGTTATCTATTATAATACATATGTGCATTTTAAATATTATTTGTAAATGTCCACGTGAAAGCCTCTAATGGACAAAAAAAAACAAAAAACAAACAAACATCGCTTATATTGCTAGTAATTTTTGCACGGCGAAATGTTAGTTTTGAAAATATATACATAAGGTGATCTCTCAACTATAGGTTTTAACCTTTTTATAAATTGTCCACTTTTTTAGTTTCCAACATCACCGCTATGTTTCAAGAAGGTTTCAAAGCAATCATCCAAAATGCTGTTTTGCAGTTCCATCTGTGGGGAGAGTAATGAATTAATAGTTCTTTATATATATAAAGAATATATATATTTTTTTAATTCGCATCAATGTTTGTAAAAGTATTCTTGGCCTTTTCGAATATTCTATTCACATTTATGTATACTCTAACGTGAAAAATTAAAGACGGCCTGCCTTTGGTCACAGGTAATTAATGCACGCCACTGCTATTCAGTGATACATTACAATTCATGACTCAGAAAGATTATTGTTTTGTTTTCGTTTGGTTGTTTGTTTATTTTTTTTTCTTCATATTCCTTTGGGGTGAAATCAAATGAAATTAGGCAATTTATCATTATGCGTTAGCAGAAAAAAAATCGGTAAACTACAAAAAGAAACTAATTTCAAAATTTCATCGGAAGTCGATCTCCAGGAAAACCGACTTATTTAATGTCTTCCAATTTCAGTTAAAATTTCTTCCACACTAATAATATCTGCAGAATGTCAAACCAAAATCTATGAAAAAAACGAAACGGAAACCTATGCAAGTTTCCCACGATCTTTTTTCGATAACAAAACTGTTTTCATTTCCAAGCAAATCAAAAAGTTTTTGGGGTTAACTGTTATTTTTCATATTTAAACTTGATCATAGTATATTTAACCGCCCGTCCTTTGTAAATTTTTGATAGCTCATATATATACGATAATTATATAGATATATTCTAAAAATCTATGTAAAATGCCCATATGGGAGGATAATCAATTAAATAAATAACTAATCATTGAAGAAAATAATATTAACAAACCTAAATGAAAGATGAAATCGGACAAAAGGACAGAAACTAAAAATATTTCAGTCGCATCTGGGACTCGAACCCAGGTCCTCTGCCTATCCGGGGCAACGCTCAACCGACTTAGCTAATGAGACAAGTTCAATTTGTGTCATCTTCACCGATATCATATCTCAAATTCAAGGTTTGTGAATATTACTTTCCATTTTTAATCTCATATTATTGGCAGCTATTTTTATGATGTTTACAAAGTTCTACCCGAACTCAATTGCAAACTTAAACAGTGTCTCGGATTTACATCCGACTTTTTATTTATATGAGACATCTATTGACTTTTTGATAAAAGTCGAAAGAATTCAATTTTTAATTATTAATTATTTTTATTGAGATTTAAAAACCTCATTGTAATATTTAATCATTTAATCATTCAATTCGACTTTAACGAATGTTAACTGTAATTTTATTTTTATATTATTTTATTTTAGTACATAAAACAGGCAATATGCCCAAAACTTACATACATGAATGATTACAAAGCAATAATAAACAATAAGTACAATAAAGAACAACAAACATTATCTCGCTAAAATGATAATAAGAATGAAAAAGAAGTGAAAGGTCGAAAACATATTATAAAGCAGGTGTATGAACTAACTCCTTATTGTCACCTGTGCTGATGGTACACTGTTTCGGTACTTAATAAAGGGCATCATCACATTATCAGTTCGATATTAATGGTAAAACTTTTTTTTTTAAATTAATTAATTGTGTCATTAAACATGTCTATTTCATTATTAGAGCAGTGTATTGTATTGCATATCCGCGGTAAAGGAGAGAAATATCCCTATTTGTGTGATAGGCTTTAATATAAAAAAATGTATTTTATCCTTCTTGTTGATTTTCTTGTTGGTGTATTAAAGTTGATTTGTGATAAAATGTTTGGTGTATCAATTGATGCACGTATAATTTTGTACAAAAGGAATACATCAGAAAGCTTGTCGTTTATATTGCGAAATTCGATCATTATACGTTCCAAATGATCAGATAAACAATTATTTTTATAAACAATAATTATTATCCTGAAACACTCATCCAAATTGAAAAAAACCTTTCCGAGCAAAGATAAATGTCGCCGACAGGACTCGAACCTGCACCCCTTCTGATGTCCGGTCAGATGCTCTACCGTTGAGCTACGTCGGCTTATCGCAAACCCGCCAAGTTAATCAATATATACTAGTGTTTCATTCAATAATTACTGTTTTATTATATTTTCACCTGTAAACAACCAACTTTATTAGTATGATAAAGGCTTGTAACGGCTAAATCCCTCAAATAGATGGTGTCGAGACAAATTATGTCTACATTTTATTGGTGAAAATTGCTTTGACTTGTCAAATATTTATTAATTGATAAACTAAAGTTCTTAAAAAACTTAAGACAAGATTTTTGTGCATAGCGCAAAGGGTAACAATTATTTTTATAAACAATAATTATTAGCCTGAAACACTCATCCAAATTGAAAAAACCTTTCCGAGCAAAGATAAATGTCGCCGACAGGACTCGAACCTGCACCCTTCTGATCATCCCTTCTGTACATCTTGTCTTAAGTTTTTAAGAACTTTAGTTTATCTATTGATAAGATAAACCTTCACAATATGCAATCACACGGGTTAAATAATAATATTATGTGACAAATTGCACTAGTCACTCTAAGAAATATTTTTTAAATAAAAATAATTAGTTTTTGTAATACGGTAATGTTATATTTTGATATGATTGTGACCAGCCAAGGACAAACCACAAAATTAGTTCCACATGTATATATCAAATTAATTTTAGCTACCCAAATTCTTATCAAATAATATTCAGATAACCTTGTTGCCCGTTCGCTTTTCCTACACTATTTTTGGTTGATTATCAGGAAGTAAATCTCTTCACTATTGTTAATAAATATGTTATTTTTTGTTAAATTTTCACTTCCTTGCAATTAGATTTCATGAACACTTTTTTTATGTGAAAACTGTGAATGGGATACTTTTATGGTTTAGGCCTCTAAATCATTATGTGGCCTTTGGGGCTCAAGTCCACTTATTTTTAAGGATAAGACATTGTTTAACTAACTAACTAACTATCACGCCGTTTCTCCGTAGGGGTAGGCAGAAGATTTCTTCTTTGGGAAGAATACATCCAAAAATGTCCAGAAAGACGACACTTGCAATTTACAACTTTATTATTGCTCCACATTTTAACTACTGCCCAACGATACTTTACTTGTGTAACGACAGAGAACAGAACCAATTACAGATTCTCCAAAATAGAGCAATGAGAATAATATTAAAGTGAAAAAGATATTCAAAAGTAGCTAAACTGTTAAAGGAATTAAATTGGCTAACATTAAAACAAATGCTGACATTGAACGTATTGATTTTTATACATAAAATCATAAACAACTTGTTACCAATATGTTTCTCCAAAAAAATTATTTACAACATGGATATTCACAGACATAATACAAGAACGTGTAAGGATATTAGGCTACCGAAAAAGAACAAAGCCAATACGCAAAATAGTATCTTTTATAAAGGGATGAAATGCTATAATGCTCTGCCGGACCCAATCAAAAGTGAAATAATTAATAAATTAAAAATAGATTGTAAAAAACACATTAAGTTAAACAAGAAAAAAAATCATTAGTTTTTAAATTATCATTATCTATATGTAATATTACAAGATTTATGATTAGTTATTTTGTAAACTTAAATGTACAAATAACTAAAATAAAATAAATAAAACAAAAAAAACAAACAAAGGCAGAGAGGACGGACCACCAAACAACTCGATCTTGCCATACACTTATTGCTTCGTTCACATTCATACAACGTTCTCTTCTGTTATTCCGACTTCTGACATGGCCCGACTCAAGTATTTGATTTACTTGATCGTGCCATGTCTTCCTCGGACGTTAACGGCTTCTTTTTCCATTCACATTCGCATCATATATTCTTCTTACACTCCTTTCTTCGTTCATTCTCTCTACATTTCCGAACCATCTAAGCGTCCCTTTCTTAATCTTGCTTATTGCTCATACATCAGCCTTGCAATCATTACAAATCTCAACATTTTTCACATGATCATACATGGTTTAAACACATTCTTCTCAGAGATCTCATTTCTACAGCATTCAGTCTACTTTCATCCTTCCTTTGCCAGTTCCATGCCTCACTGCCATACATCAGGGTTGGTATCAGCACTCCACTATGGACTGCTAGTTTCGTTGCATTGTCCTTAAAGACTTTTTAGTTAACTGCGGTCCCGATTCTCTCGGATGACAGCTGTCATTCAGCTAGTGACATTCTTTAACAATATCGATTTTTGTGTAGTTTTATCAAAATAAAAAGTCAATATTATCATAAGTGTTGTTTTAATATTAGTTCATACATAATAATAATATTTATTTATTTGAAACACACATTATTTAACAACAGCATTTAAGAAAGCTTTGACTGCCCAACTGGGAACAAATCCCCCTTTAGGACAGTCAAATTGAAAAGTTTACTTCATATTAAGTGCCATTATACAAAAATAGAAGGGAAAAAGCTAGTATTGACATAGTATGGTAATATAATTTATCTAGAAAAGGGTATAGTAATTAAATATAAAGATATATGAAGATTAGTACAGAAAAAAATAATTGTGTATACCAGATAATTTGAGTATAGTATAATAATTAATATAGAATAAAATTTAAGTTCAAACAGATAAGAAAAAAAGTATAGAGTAATCGTTTACGTATACCGGATAATTTGAGTATAGTAGATAATTAAGAGATGAGAAAAACAAATATTATAGAGTAAACAATTATGTATATGTGTTTGATAGGTACTGGTTGGGGCTATGGGGAAAAAATGCATTTAGTATTGAGCACTAAAAAAAATAATATTATTGAGTAATATTGATAAGATTGAGTTACGTATCACTCAGCTTTATGAGCCAATGACGAAACTCAGGGATAAATAGTTAATAACATATTAAATATATTTTATTCCGTAAATACATACATATATCGATGTATGAATGTGAATGAAGCAGGGAGTGTGTGCCAAGACCGAGTTGTTTGGTGGTCCGTCCTCTCTGCCTATCCCTGCGGTGAAACAATGTAATGGTTATTTAGTTATTTAGTTAGTTAGTTAGTGAGTGAGTTATTTGTCGCATACTATTTCTGTTAAATGAACCAAATTCACGAAATTGTGATGTTTGTAAAGTATGTATGCCAGAAGCCCGATATGTCAGATAAAAATGATTTAAATTATAATAAACCCACACGTATGAAGTAAGTATTAATAAACTACACATGTTTAGTATGTGTGATGCGCCTATAATTTTTCATAAACTGTGCTAATTAAACCACAAACTCCTTTAAAAATGTATGTAATTGTCATGGAATTGGAACTGCAGTTAAGCAAAATATCTTTAACCCTAAGGATAGGGACAATGACTTATCCTTAAGAATCGGAATCGGTCCCCAGGGACCACCGCTAAATAACTCGTAACAATGAAAGAAACTGAGCTACTATCAAAGGAATGAGGTGGCACATGGGAGATAGCTCAATGGACAGGTCATCTCTGTATCATCAAATTTGTGAAAACTGACTCATCTGCCAAGGGCCAGAGTGACTATGGCACCCTTGGCATTGGCGGGATTGAGGGAAAGGAAGGAGAAATGATAAAGGATTGTTGAAATAAATTGCTTACTAAATATATCTAAAACCATTTTCAATTGTGTCCATTTTTCAACATTTTGACTAACTTATTTTTTCTGTTTTTCCAGTGTCACAAACTCTACGCATTCCGGTACTGGGCCTGCGAGCTTCTCTGTCTCGTCAACATCATCCTGCAGCTCTGGATGATGGACTCCTTCTTCAATGGGGAATTCATGTCCTATGGCCTGCGCGTCATGCACATAACCGAAGAACCGCAAGAAGCTCGCGTGGATCCCATGATATTCATCTTCCCGAGAGTCACCAAGTGCATCTTTCATAAATATGGTGCGTCCGGATCCATTCAGAAGCACGATTCCTTGTGTATTCTACCTCTGAACATCGTCAATGAGAAGACCTACATCTTCTTGTGGTTCTGGTACATCATTCTGGCCATCATCTTGTGCATGCTCGTCATCTATCGCTGCATCATTATCTTTCTTCCTGAGGTTCGTCCGCGTCTGCTGCACGCTCGCAATAAGATGGTCACCCGTCAGATGGCCGAAATCATCTCCAAGAAGTGCGATCTCGGAGACTGGTGGATTCTGTACATGCTGGGAAGGAATATGGATCATATGATCTATTCCGAAGTCATCTCGGAGCTGTCCAAGAAGTTGGATAATGAAGATCCTCCGATGCGTGAATGAGACAAGCTAAACCGCGACGTAGAGCGGTTTTAAAAAGTGTTTTGTGACGAACAATTTCATAGATCTAATGATTAAGATCGTAACAATTTTTGATGTTCAAGTCCCCAATTTGTGTCGGTAAGGAAAATGTTTCCTTTGCGCGGCCGCGAGATCATTGCGATCTTCGGTCCCTCGTGTGGTGTTAATGAGTAATTATTATCATAATTCGTGAATCACAATACTGTGTTCAATATTAATATGTGAACTTGTGATTTGCAAACTATTTTGCGCAATAATGATTTTGAAAGGTAGCACGTCATTTTTATTGTCAAAATTGCCTTCTACAATATGATATTGAAGTAAGTAAATTTAATTAGTAATGAAAACTTTCCTAATAATTGGACGGTTTTTTTAATGAATGTTCTGAAATGCATTCAATTATTTTTTCCTCATTTCTTTCGTGGAATTTTTGATTCTTATTTGGAAACAGGGCCCGTAACAGGGTGATTGATCAGTGACCGCACTCACCACAGACCTGAATAACCGGGAAAACCAGAGAATTGGTATAAACTGGAAGGTATAGAGGAAATTTGGTGGATTCCGTTGGTACAATAATTTTGGCAGTTCCCGATGACCCGACAGTTTCATTCTTATTGCAATGGAAAATGTTCCTCAAAGAAAGATTTGGCATCTTCGCTTATTCTTTGACAGTTAAATGGATATTTCATTGCTTAACTTCTAGTGCGCCGGAATTGCCCATCAGATAAGCAAAATTTGTATCCGTTGAACATCGCCCTATCCGATCATCAATGTCGAAAAATCATTTTTTTTTAAAAAGTAGCTATTCTGGGGAAACTACTTGTGATAGATACATATATATAATTTTTATAAATATATAAACAACAAATTATCTGGTAAGACGGTACTATTTGTAAAAACTTTGCAAAAAACAAGTAAGTTATTTCGACAATAGACTCGGGTGGGCCGCGCGCAAATTTATCTTCGGAACACTACCAAAGTATTAGACCGAGGGGGGTCGGCGTTCCAAAGGTTAATGGCTCATGGTGGAAATTATACTGCGAGCATAGTTGCATCAGTCTAGAAATTTCAGGCAGAAAAGCTGGTCATTTTACATGATGCGAGAGTTCATCGTTAGATCTTTTTGCTGTAGTGCAAATATTTACTGCATCCAATCATAGATTTCGAATCGTCGATATAAATTTAAGTTAATCAGAAATTTATACATTGAGAATGCCTGAGAATACTGCGAAAAGTGGCCAAGTCAAAATCCCTGTTCGTTGGCAAATTAAAGTCCGCTCCACACGACTGGGTGTCCCAGTATTAGCTGAAGACACCGCATCGAAAGGCCCGGCCATCTGATCGTCCTTTCCTGAAGTCAAGCCCATGGTTAGATTCTTTGCAACATGTTTTCTTAAAAACGCTGGACATGTCGGATGCGTGTGGGAGGGCCTTAAGAGGAACGGCTGCATTGCCTGTTTCGTACATAACTTAATTTTGGATTTGAGGCCAAAATACCCATCCAAACTGAATGATATATATTTTTTATTATTATTAAAGGGTTAGTAAATATCTACTATGGATGAGAAGTATTTTATTTATTTTTGTTTTAAATTATGAAGAATAGGTCATGAAAAATTTTTTTTCGTCATAATTTTAAATGCAATTATTGCCAGGTTTATCGTATTTTTTTAAAATTAATGATTATGCAAATAAAAATATAAAAAACAAAACATTTTAAAAAATTGTGTTTTTTCGGGTCGATATTTTAAATTATGTACGGCAAAGTGTTCCAATGTAAATTAGTCATTTTTAATTTAATTTAAAGTCTACCATAATGCTTCTTTAATTTAATTTTTTATTTTATATTTTCATAATAGACGGGGGGGGGTAAAACTTTTTTAAAGAACCGTTAGCTCCCAAATAATTGTTAAAGGTGCCTAAAAATTAAATCAATTCTTTTAATGGCCTATATTTCATAACATAAAACAAAAATAAATAAATTACTTCTAATCCGTACTGGATATTTACTATACTTTTTGATGAAAAAAAAAGATAATTAGGTTTAGGTGAGTATTTTGGCCTCAAATCCAAAATTAAGTTTTCTATGAAACAGGCCGCGCAGCCGTTCCTCTTAAGTCTCAAGTCCTTTGCATAGACACAAACTCACAGCTTAAAAAGTCAGAATATGTTTAATGTATATGAAACAAAATACGCTTTAATTTTAAAATATCTTATTTTCCGTTACTGTAAGCCCTGCATTCTTTCAACGTATGCCAACGACCAAGATCTCTGACTTGGCCACTTTACGACTTATGCTCACGATGAATCTCATTGGAAATCAATTGATGGACGAATCGGGGTCAAAATGATTGCACTGAAGAGTCTCACAGTGCTCGTATTTCGGCTAACAGTGCAACCGAATTTCAGTTTCACGAGACAACTATAAAATTTTGTCTTTTATTAAATTATTGAAATTAATTTTTGGATTATTTAATCTCAATTATTTGTGGATATACTATATGAGAAGCTCGCTCTCCAGGGCCATGAATAATTGTCACCCTTTGGGCCGGCATTTTGTTTAGTCGGATAGCACATAATTCAAAAGTATTACAAAGATTGTGAATTTATTTATGTATTTCTGTTGTCAATCATTCAAATTATCTTGACAATATGCGTAGAATTAAATTAAAAAATTGACAAATGACTAATTATTTTAATGGACGACTAAAGAATAAACATACGATGCTACTATTATAATAAGTAAATCTAGATTTAAGTAATTAATTAAGTTAATATACTTTTGTATTGAGAAATAAGTATTAACTAGTAAGTTTTTTGACTGCGTAACAAAATTTTCGATGCATGTGTTTTTGTTGTTGTTCTGTGAAACGTAATTTTTTTGTCTTTGATTGTAACACTTGTTAATTGTGATTTTGGAAGAATTTTACATGAGTTTTGTATATTTCCTTTATGCTCTCTTGATGTGCATTGCTTAGAATGCTACGGCAGACAAATGGATAGAAATCTCTTTTTTCTAAGTAGATTTTACAAATTCAAGATGATGGATTCAATTTTGTACGTTCTCCTCTTATACACGCGGTCGGCCCGGGCTTTTTCCTTTACAGAGACGTTCAGTTTGCTCAAATTGGTGATATCAATGACAAATGCTCTTTCTAGTTGGAGGTTCAATGCCAAAATGGAGACGAAAAGTATGCTTCGCTACGGTAGTTATCGTCTCAGTTTTACAGAACTCATGAACACAGTAAACCTTGTGCCATTTTACTCACAACTGACGAAAATGGCTGCTTGGCAGTGCGAGCACTTTAGCTGTCGTTTGCGCAACTCTGAGCGATCTAGCGGTGAGATTTGAAACTTTCGGATCTGAGTCTATCATTTGGAATAATCCTGTAATATTAGCAAACCCTTATACATATTCTGATAAGTCAATATGCTCAACAGTAACTTACATTATTATTGACCCATCATCAAGTCATTTTCAACTTGCAACTAGCTAAACATTATGATTAGACAGGACACCTTCCCCCCATCTACCCCTGGATTATCAGTTCATGGCATCCCCGATTTGGGGAACGTTGTGAGACTGAAAGATGTCTGGGAGGATATTGGAAAAAGGAAGGGGAGAATAAGAATAAATTATTCTCGTCGAATTTAATATTTCAAATACCCAATCATGTCTGATTACATCTAAAAGGGATCGAAATGACAATCTAGTCTCCTTTAATGGAAGCAATCCATTAGATAGATTCACCTATCTTAACAAACGGATTGCAATCTTTGGAGCACAGACGTCAGGTGGGAATGCTGTCCTTGTTCTACCGGTATTTAAATGGAAGATGCTCTGAGGAACTAGCTTCATTGATCCCTTCGGCACCGGTGCACAGCCGGGAAATACTTGCACACGGTTGATATTTGTCACATGAGAATGGGTCGCTTCTACGACTCATTCTTGTGGAATGATCTACCGGCCTCTGTGTTTCCTTCCTCCTACAACATGGGTCTCTTCAAGACCCGAGTTCACTCCATCCTATCCTCTAAAAGACCCTCCACACAGCATCCCTAAAGATGATGTAGGGAAATTATTTCCCTCATAGCCTCCTGTGTGGAGTTACTGTAAAAAAATAAGATCTGGTCACCGAACACGGCTCGAGTCATTTAAAGCATCTTTACACCTCAACTTACGTGTCAATTTTTAACACCTAGCCGTCTTCAAAAGCTAAATCTCTCATATAAATAATAATCGCATTCCTTTTTTTACATTTCCAACGAAAGACTGACATTCATATTCAACTGAAACTATCACAATCATTTTTTATAAATCATATTAATTGATTAGTTAACTATTACATTTTGTATTGCTAGCGGTCCGCACCCAAAAATACACATTTTATAGTCTGCTGGCGCAACAAATACTATCGGTGATTTTGGATAATGTATAAGATTTCAAAAGACAATGGAGTGCTGATACCAACCCTGATGTATGGCAGTGAGGCATGGAACTGGCAGAGGAAGGATGAAAGTAAACTGAATGCCGTAGAATTGAGATCTCTGAGGCGAACGTGTGGTAAAATTATGTATGATTGTGTGAAACATATTTAGATTCGTAAAGAATGCAAGGCTAATGTAACCGTAATGAGTAAGATTAAGAAAGGGACGCTTAGATGGTTTGGCCATGTAGAGAGAATGAACAAAGATAGAAGTGTAAGAAGAATATATGATGCAAATGTGAATGGAAAAAGAAGTCTAGGACGTTCGAGGAAGACATGGCACGATCAAGTGAATCAAATACTTGAGTCGGGCCATGTCAGAAGTCAGAGTAATAGAAGAGAGTGTATGAATGTGAATGAAGCAAGAAGTGTATGCCAAGATCGAGTTGTTTGGCGGTCCCTCCTCTCTGCCTACCCCTGCAGTGAAGCGGCGTGATGGTTAGTTAGTTAAGACAACAAACCTCATCTTTTAAATTCTGTTTGAAATACGTACTAGAATTTTAAATAAAACGTTCAACTTGCCTTCTCCGCTTTTCAAACTGCACCTATTTTCAGACATTTTGCCATATACATTTTAAAAAATTACCTGTATAGAATTTACAGAAATATCATTTGTATTATTTTTGAGTGCTGGCCCTTGATAGATAAATTAGCAGCGCCCTTTAGGTGATTTTTCACAAAAACGGCACTATTTGAATTATACAATTATTATTATTAATGATAAAATAACATGTTCCGCAATACACATATATATATCACTTGAAATTGTTTTATGCAAATGTATTGATTTTGATTTAATTTTCACAATATTGGTGCTGAAAATGATATTTTCAATTATCATAGAGCATGTTTTTACACATATTATTTTGAAATAAAGTTTTTAGTGATTAAGATGTTTTTTATACATTTTTATACAAGGCATGTATGTCCCCTAATATGATAGTATTCCTAATTTTTAAATTGTCTCAGATGCATTGACTTATATCGAGGATACCCAACCCTTTTCATGCGGATCAAGAATTTTTTCTGTTACCTTTTTTTAAGTTCTTTAATACTTTTAGCATTAAGAGACAAGCGCAAATCTAGCAAAACCAATTTGTCCTTAGATCAGGATATAACTTTTTTCATCCATGGTTGCAAATTTAAAATTCACGAGTAATTATTGAGATCAACTGAAATTAGCTCTGCGATCTCCTCTGGGAACCCTTGACGTAGATCAATACATTTAGCAGACAAGTCCATATTTGTTTCCTTTCAAATGTAATTTTTATTTCTGAGCTGCCATTTTAGATTTAAGTAAGAGACAGATGTTTTTTTAGTTTTTTTTCTTCTTTTTTTTACAATCTATCCCATCCCGCGGCATCTTTTCACACAATGTATGTATTTCATGGATCACATATGCGACAGCCGTATAGATAAGGTTAAAGTGTCTTGCGAGTCAACATTGCTATAATGTTTTTAAAAAATAATTCCATTTTATTTGAATGATATGCTTTTTAAATCCTAGTTATAATTAAAGTTTTTTTAATGTTTATTATAATTTTGAATGTATAAATCAGTGGTGCACATCCTATGACCGTGGCCTTTTTGTAGCTTTGGCTACATTAAATATCAAAAAGCTTGCGGTATAAATGTTGAATGGTTTCTGTTCTGTTTTGAGACTTTCCGAATGATAATTTTTTAATTTTCAACATCATTTATTGGTTTAACCTCGAACCTAACAAAATATTCGCTTATGTCGATTTTTCTCGTGCATGCTATGGTTGATATTTTAAATGGGTTCCGTTTTATAGGAGTTAGTTTCCAAATTTAGTTTCTGAAAACAACAGGTGGCGCAAAAGTCATCACCATATCGGAAAATGCTCTGGTGTCTTATGTCATTGCGACTTTTACATTTGTGAAGTAAACAGAAGTAGAATACTCATTGATAAACCATGATTCGCTATACTCCTCAAGAACGCGGAATAATTCTGTCAATGTTTTTGAGAAATAATTGGTCGCTGATTTTGGCTCAACGTGAATTTCGTCGTTGATTCCCTGGTCATGTGGCGCCAACTGGGCTAACGCTGCGGCGTTCAGCCACTCGCTTCGTAGCAGATGTGGCTGGCTTCTGAGCAGCCGTTCAGCCTAGAATTTTGCTGCTGTAGCTGCAGATGTCCAGGAGAAGCCTTAAACATTAACCAGATGATGGGCCACGCAATTCGGCATGAATAGAACGTCTACAGCGAATTTTGGTGAAAAACTCAAAGATGTTCACGTACAAAGTGTAAACAGTGCATCAGCTATTGCCTGTAGATCGCCAATCACATGTAAATTTCAGCCTAACTCTCCTAAACCTCAAACTGCGATGAGGATGATTTTCCATTCATAATCATCATGAGCGATGACTCGCTTTTCCATCTATGTGGATAGGCGAATAACCAAAATTATCGCTTCTGGGGCACTGACAATCCGCGGCAGAGGAAATCTGATTGGCCCATATTTTTTTAAGGATGACGTCGGCTACACTGTTACTGTAACCGGTGCGAACCACAGAACCATAATCAATGACTTCTTGCTGCCACAAAATGATGAATTGGGTTTAGAGAACATATGGTTCCGGCAGGACGGTGACACTGCACACAATGTGAGCGACAGTGGACATTTTGAAGCAAGCGTTCCCAGGCCGCTTTATCTCTCGTTTTGGCCATTTGTACTGCCCCGCAAGTCGCCCGATTTGACTGTTCCAGACTTATTTAACCATGATCAAATATTTAACGTTTTCCGTTCTGTTTTTCAAAATACGTCCTGTTGCAACAAACTTTTGTCTGCCTATTTTAAATCAGCCGCCTAAAATTATAAGCTTTTTTTTTCTTCTTATGTATTCTTTAATATTTCAGAATGATAAAAATTGTCAGCATTTGCGCATTCAATAAATGTATTAGAAAGTTTCATTCGATTAGCGACACCGCCGACTGCAATGTTAACCATGTCAAGCTGTATGCACCCTGCCCCTGCAGTCTGCAAGTAAATTGAAAATGTTGAATTGGCCTGCCGCGCCGGGTAAAAAGGTTGTTCACCACTGCTTTAAACGATAGATATTTGGTTTTGAGTGAAGGAAGGGTTTCTTTTATAATAATTGTTTTTAAAATGCATGATTATAATTTTTATTATTTAAGTATTTTTATTTTTAGTGCGCTCATTCCATTTTTTCTAAAAATAAAACATGTTTTGAAAAGTAATGTCTTTTTATTTGTAATTTGTATTGCAGTGGAAAGCTCACCTGCTGTGAGTCAGGAGGTTGGCAGTTCGATGTATGGGTGTGACCATAAAATATTAGGATATTTACACAAATGACCACACATACAGTAACGGAATTGTTTCGTAAATACCTATTTACACGAAGGTAAAGAATGTTCACATGCAATAATTATGACCCAATTAGTACCCAACTTCGCCTGTGATTATAAATATGTATTATTTTCATATTCTCTTGCAAGAAAGAAAAAGACCAAAACAAATCGGCTCCATCTCATTTTTTCGACAATCATTTTTCTTATTGAACAGTTGAAAAGATGGAACAAACCAGTTGTTTCAGATGCTTCGGGGTCCAGTGCGAGTGTAGAATAGGGTGCTGGTCAAGTCATTTTAGCCACTACTTGTCTGTAGCTTCGGTAGTGGACCTGGTCCATGTAACCGCAAGAGTACAATCCCGTTGTAAGGAGAATAGATTCTGTGCGGACTACTTTTGTCGATTGGTGAACTCTGCCAGGTCGGATATTCAATGGCGGGAAAAGGCGATGGTCCAGGGTGTAGCAAAGTCAAACAATATTTATTATATTCAAGGTATGGTAGGCAGGAAGTCGTGCGTCAGAGCACAGAGTCATGGGAGAGTTCGAAGGGAGGTGATATGATGACGAGAGTCGGAACAAGAGTGGTTTGGAAGTGATCGCAAACCAGTATTTATACCCAAATGCCTAGCTGTCCACAGCTCAGTGCCGGATGTCGGGCCATTCAGTTTTGTTTGTCGCGTGTTCAAGCCTTTTGCGATCTCGTCAATGGATGGCACAAATATTCATGAGATGCCTCTCTCCACCTTCTTTCCACTGACCCAAACTACTTCCTTCGAGCACGTTTATTTATGTATAAATTATATAAAGGGATCAACGGGTCCCCGGCCCAAACATGTTCAGGGGAATCTCTAATATAATTCTTAACTCTAAACTTACATTATGTCATTATTACTAATTATGCTAAAAGGAGCCCGGCCTGTTTCCCAATATCATAAACAAACATAATATTATTAAATGTGGAAGGTGATCGCCCGATTCGGGGTTGGGGATGGGGATGGGGACACGGTAGAGTATAGGAATGTAAGTATTAAAGCCTCATACTTCTCCTCTCCCCCGCCATTGTACAATCTACGCTCGTAGGAGGAACACTGCGGCCACACACTTGAAGTGCCTTCCACTTAGATTCAAATGTAAGCTCGTGTGTCCTTGACTTAGTACCTTTTGGTTCTAACTCCGAGAGAACCAATTAAAATACAGCGCTCTGTCTTTCTTAAACTGCCTGTATTGTATATTACCATTACATTTGATCGAAATGAAATGATGTTGAAATAATTTTTTGTATTGGAAGTTTAAGGTCTGAATGGCCAGATTTTTGGAACACAAAACACAACCACATTGCATTTCTGGTGTTCTTCGTTATTCTATGGGTCAAAAGCTGTGCCTACCCTTATAAAAACGAACCATAAAAATAAATTAAAATGCAATAGAAACATACACACAAATCAACCGTCGACAAATATTGTTATTGTTTATTCAAGTAGATTTTTGTCTCATAACTCCAGAGGTCGCAATGGATTTGAAGTTTGTAGCTCAACATTTCCTAAGATTTGCAGACTGAAAAAACAACAATTTCGTGATGCATTTGGCTGCAAGTTTAGTAAATAAAAATAGTTGGTACAGTGGAACGTTGAATTCGAGTAACTTGATAAATGAGCGATTTCTTGCTATACGAACAATATTATTTAATTATTGTTTTTTTTTTACATATTACATTTATTATTTTCAATTTCATTTTTAACCTCACTAGGACTAAGCTTGTATTGAGGTTAACAATTTTATACAAAATAACACTTTGTAACATGAAAAATAAAGATTTATTAATTAGTTATAAAACATTTGTATAAATAATTCGAATATCGTTTTAATATTCGAATATCATTTTAATATTCGAATATCGATAGCCATTTTGTCACAAAAATGTTTCAAACAGATGGGTTCTAAAGCGGCTCGAAGGTATGAGAAATCATTATAGTGATTCTGCGTTCATATACGACTTTTATAATATATAATATTTTTTGAAAATTATTTTTATTATTTATTTATTACATATATATGAACATTTGTTATCGGCTGACGTATTGCCCATCTCACTAGGTGTGAAACGCCTGTCAGTGTGTTGAGATGGCAATTTACAGGGGTGGTTGTTCAGCTAGGATATTTAGGTGGTAATAGATTATGATTGCTAACAGGTGTCGGTGTTGAAAGTCTCAGAAAGCAGATGGCACTTCCGGGTGGGGGAGGTTTCGGTGCCGGGTGGTGATTCCTACGACTGTAGGTATGCGCCTTGATGGGAGCACGGCGTCGGAGGGCAGGAGGCGAAGGGCACTCGAACGGTGGGCGTTTGGGTTCGGCGGTTCCTACCGAGTCGGTAGGTATTTCTTCCAACAGCATCTCGAGCTGGGGAGGCAAGTTGCCTGCTTGCTTCGTAGGAGGCGGAGGCCTCGACTTCCTCGACTGCTTTTGCTTCGGCCAAAGTCTTCCTTTTTTATAATATCCGAACATGACGTCGGGTTCCTTCGGGAACTCGATACTATGACTCGGTGGCTTGTGTTTGGTTCGGCATTGCGGACTAAGTTAATCCCCTCGCCTGCTCACTTCGTCTGGTGAGAGTCAAATTTATGGAATTTTTAGCCGGGCGTTTGTTCATTAGCCGTAGGTAGACAGACCTCGGGTACCTTTTTAAGGATTTTATTAAATCAGTGTTTAGATGATTCGAATCAATATACATATGTAGTGATTTGTATTACGAACTTGTTTTCGGAACGAATTGTGCTTGTAAACCGAGGTTCAACTGTATTTGATTATTAAAATGAGATTGTGAGTTACTGCCCTCTGTTATGAAATTCCCGAAACTAAATAGTAATTCGTGTAAATAGCCTTTTCAGAAATAAACAGATGTCACTGCAATGTTTTCAGAGATTTTAACATTAATTATATTATTTTTTTTTTAAATATTGAATTTATTTTCATATTAATATTAATTAAAAAAAACCTTTTTTTTTCATTTCTAATATAAATTTGTTATTCACTGTTTTATCATAATTTTTTATTTACATTTTTGATTGATTATTACCTACTTTAATCAATTATTATTTATGTTTATAATTTGTCTATTCTTATATTATTGTGTTCTATGTATATCATTTGTCTATACTTGACATTATTATTTGTTAGTATTCTGTATATTCCCGATGAGGAAAGCGTATTAATAAAGTGGTGATTACAAAGTAATTTTTAAATCATTTATTAATAATGACGCCACAAAGTGAATACCAATCTTTTGAAGAAATTATTAATTTATTTAAACACTCATTGAGCTATTATAAACATTAATACATGAAATAGAAATGTTTTGTTGAAACAACTATTTATTATATAATAAATTATCAACATAGTGTATCTTGAGGACACACATATACCGGTATATGGTGTGTATCCCGAAGAGGGAAGCTTCGCTTAAGAAACATGTTGATATTTATAAATATACATATATTTAAGGCTCCGCATTAACCTTTCGGGAATTTCGATTTTGGAACGCCCCCCAAAAAACAGTTTTTAAATGACCTGCAGGTGTCCCATCGGCGTTAAGAATATATTATTTACTATTCAAAACATGTAGTATGGACACCCTGTGAAAACATTTTCTAATAAAATTAATATTTATTACCCATCGTGAACATATTATGAACTCACGAATCTAACACAAGTTTATTTATCGAACAAATACAAAAATTAATATAAAAAAATTCTTAAATAAAATAATAATTTTTATAAGTGTTGAAATCTTTTTAATAATTGAGATCTGTACATTTAGCACTTACAACTTTAAAAGTTATTTAGTTTAGGCTACAAAACCAACCAAAACTTTTATCCAAAAACTATAATATAACTTTTTTTAAATAAAATAAACATTTCTAAAATTAAGTCTTGTAAAAGAAAAAAGAAAAAAGTGGCTAATTTTAGTGTTACATATTTACGCAAAAACTAGTCGACGAAACGACCCGTTCTCATGAAGCCGACGTCAAGCGTGAACGGATGTTCCGCTCGTGTCCGTCTAGTTTCACGCACGTGCACCGGCGTGGAGGGGATACTACTTCGAGCAGGCTTCATTGAAATATCTGTAGAACAGACTCAGCATACCTACATTGCGTCTGTCCGCCCTCCTTTGCACAGAAGCAAGCAGGTTTATCAAGTATTTGTGAGCTCCAGCCCAGAGGTGACTTCCAAATTCAATTGTTGGACGTACTTGAGATTTGTATAGGATTAGCAGTTGATCACTATTGAAGAATCTGCTAGCCCTACACATGACGCCCAGTTTTTTGGAAGCCAGATTTACTCGGGCTTCTATAGAGCCCCGATACTTGAGCTGGTCTGAGATGCTTGGTGTGGCGTGTAAATAGCCAACACCGGATGGGCTTAATACCCTTATAAAGAAATTACAAAATTAAGGAGGAAGATTCTCTCTCTGGCGCAACTGCAATAACCTGGTCAAATACAATGAAAAACTACCACTAACCTTATCAGCGATCTCATCTGCAGTATAGGAGCTCCACTTCACAAGGATTGGTCGATTTCTGTTATAAAGGAGTTAACACAGCACAGAGAATATTTGAATCAGAGCAAAAAACGTCTTCTTCCTTAACCTGGAGAACCAAACAAGTTACGTTCATAAAGCAAGTACAATACTTGCTACTTTCATCAAGATGAGTACAATCCTGAATTCCGTTTTCTAAATTTCATACTACCCGCCGATCTCTTCGCACATATGCCAAAAAGGGCACGTCACTGCCCTCTGTTGTGCATTCAGAGAACAACTAACTCGATTAGGGCAGATTCCAATGCAGAGCCAGAAAAATTACAACGCTTCCCAGAGAGAAAATATGTAATAAATATTGTTTTACAAAAAGGATATAGATATGATTCTAAAATATAAAATATGAATCTAATCTAAGTAGATAAATAACATGGTGCTCAACCAATGCTCACTCCAAGCATTTCAATGGAATCTTTGAATCATGCCACTGAACATACGTAATATTATATGCATACCACTTGAAAGTAAATATTTACAACACAAAAAACAATAATACTCCATGATTTCTACCAACATATATTGTAGAAAAAACGGTAAGTAAGGCGAACAAGATGTTTGGGTTTATAGGTCGAGCTACTAAGCTTTTCAAAAAAACAATTGGCCTTATAATTCTCTACAATTCACTGGTTCGTAGCGTCCTGGAATACGGATCAATTGTTTGGTCTCCACATTACACGACACATATATAGAATTGAATCATATCGATCGGGAGTTCACCATCCACTAAAAGGCTATCAGCAGAGACTTAATCATTTAGAATTTGAGCGCCTTCATAAAAGAAAATTAATTGATTTGATTATGTTTTACAAAATTGTTAATAATCTAGTTCCATACCTTAGTTCAATAGGGAAATATCTCAAAATAACTAATTTTGAGAAAACTGGATTTGAAAATGTTTTCATAAAGACATCGCTCCGATGTGAAGTTATTTTGTCCACCTATAACATAACAGTAGATGCAACATGTAAGTAATTTATCAACCTATCATATCATAGGTGTAAATGACTACATTTATTCAGTTCCAAACGGAAACATTTGACATGTTTCTCCATTGAACTAAGAATGTGCTGATTTCATTATAATTCCATAAAGAATTATCTGACTACATAATTAGGACGAATTAGACTTATTTCTTTATTGAAATGTGAGAAGGGAGAGTTTCTTTACCATTTTTCATCATTAAGTCAATTCCCAGAAATTTTGAGTTATTTCCCTATTGAACTGAGCTATCGAGTTGATAGTAACTTAGTGAGTAAGATCACACTACACGTTAGACCAGATGTACAATAATGTTTGATTTGTTCTGGACAGACAAACACCTGAATAATACGGGTTATCATCATTCTATACCAAAAACGTCAAGATTAGACAATGAAATAAGTAAACATCACAACAGTCAGATTTTATCAAATTCAATAAATGCATTTAAAATCTCAATACAAAATTATATTTAAAGCAAGTAAAAGCTTTGAACTTTTTTTTGTCATTATTTATTTAGACTTCAACATTTTTAACAACTTCGTTTGTTTGGCCATCGTGCAAACAAACAATATAGTTATTCAATTTATTTTTTATAACTTATTGAAGTTTGTAAACCTCATTGTAATATTTAATCATTGAAGAAGATAATATTAACACATACCCAAATGAACCACGAAACCGAAAAAACAACGGAAATTAAAAAGATTTCAGTCGCATCTGGGACTCGAACCCAGTACCTCCACCTATCCCAATGATTAAATATTACAATGAGGTTTACAAACTTCAATAAGTTATAAAAAATAAATTGAATATTTCTTTCCAGACTTATAAAATAAGTCAATAGATGTCTTATATAAATAAAATAGGGTAGGTATATCCGAGACTCTATTCCGATTGCAATTGAGTTCGGGACGAAACTTTGCAAACATCATAAGGATAGCAGCCAATAATATGGGATTTATAAAAAAAATGGAGGATAATATTAACAAGTCTTGAAGTATGATATCGGTGTAAATGGCGTAAATTGAACTAGTCTCATTAGCTAAGTTGGTTAAGCGGTTACCCCGGATAGGTAGAGGTCCTGGGTTCGAGTCCCAGATGCGACTGAAATCTTTCTAATTTCTGTTGTTTTTTCGGTTTCGTGGTTCATTTAGGATGTGTTAATATTATCTTCTTCAATGAATATAGTTATTGCACTACCGTGTTTTTGCACGCACCGAGTTTCAGTGATATAGGTAAATAAACATTAACTAACTAACTACCCATCACGCCGTTTCCCCACAGGGGTGGGCAGAGAGGACGTACAGCCAAACAACTCGATCTTGGCATACATTTCTTGCTTCATTCACATTCATGCAACGTCTCATACATTCTCTTCTGTTATTCCGACTTCTGACATGGCCCGACTCGAGTATTTGATTCACTTGATCGTGCCATGTCTTCCTCTGGCGTCCCCGTTTTTTATTCCATTCACAATCGCGTCATATATTCTCCTTACACTCCTCTCTTCGTTCATTCGCTCTATATGCCCAAACCATCTAAGCGTCCCTTTCATAATCTTGCTCACTACGCTTACTTGCATTTTTTACGAATCTCAACATTTTTCACAAGATCATGGTTTTACCACACATTCGTCTCAGAGATCTCATTTCTATAGCATTCAGTCTACTTTCATCCTTCCTCTGTCAGTTCCTTGCCTCACTGCCATACATTAGGGTTGGTATCAGCACTCCATTGTGGACTGCTAGCTTCGCTTCTTTGGACAACTTTTTATTTTCGCTAACCGCGTTCAGTCCTCCGTTAATGGAGTTTCCTGCATTCACACTTCTTTCAATATCCCTATCAATCTTTTTATCTCTCGTAAACATACTTCCCAAATACACAAACTCATCGACCTGCTCCGAGTATTCATCATTCACAACTACGAGTATATTACACACTGTTTTCGTACTCTCTCTTTCAAACACCATGACTTTAGATTTATTTACATTCATCATTATCTCATTCTTCATACATACTTCGTTCATCCTAGATACGAGGGACTGTAAACATTGTTATTTGTAACTAAACAATCCATAAACTTTATTGCGTACACCACACATGTTGTAAACACATTTATTAGAGATATTTACAAGCCGATTGTATATATATGATACATTATATATGATGCTTTAATGTAAATATTTTGTTTGTGTTTCTAATAAATAAAAAAATAAAAAAATCACAATCAGTCTAAAAGGTATTAATTATTAAATATTCAAGCCAGGGCTGAAGCGGTATAGATTTTGTAAGCGATTTTGCGCGAACAAAATCTACTCTATTTCAGCCCTTGCCGGGGTTCAACTGGTTTTGTAAATACGCTGACGGGTACGCACACTTGCGGGAGTTTCGCACGACTGGTTTGCCCGATACTAAAAACATCCACCGCGTCGAAAGGTTCGACAATCCGGTCGTCCTTTTCTGAAATTGGTAGGCTTGATTTCCGTCGTCCCGATCGTCACATTTGACATCGTCACAAATCGCCATTTTGTTTTTTTTTGACAATCTGAACGGTTCAGATTTTATTTGTATTTGATCAGCTGTGGATTAACTCGTCAAGCATAACGGTAATCAAAAATTAACCATACCCTGGCAGGCCGACACTCGACGGTTAACGGGGACAATGTCTCCAAATGTCAACATTTTCAAAATGGCGCTGGACGATGTCAAACAATGTCCTTTCCTATTTGGCCTATCAATTATTTAGCGATGAAATCAATACAATATATATATAGTAATAACTGCTGACCAGAAATCACCCCTCCAACCTCCAATCACGGAGGTAAATAGAATCTCCTGATTGATGGCCGGGGAATATTTGATATGGTAGGTGTGTGTTTGCCGGCACTTAATTAATTATGGCCGGTCGTTAATCATTCGTTTTTATTCGCAATCTTTCCTCTTTCCTGGCCAGGACTGTGCCTAGGCGCCTTGCTCCTAGCTACAACATTTTCATTTCATTCCCCTTCTAAAGTACGCCTTCTTCTACTTATTGTGTTATTAATTGATAAACTAAAGTTTTTCAGACAAGATTTTTGTGCATAGCGCAAAGGGTAACAATTATTTTTATAAACAATAATTATTAGCCTGAAACACTCATACAAATTGAAAAAAACCTTTCCGAGCAAAGATAAATGTCGCCGACAGGACTCGAACCTGCACCCTTCTGATGTCCGGTCAGATGCTCGACCGTTGAGCTACGTCGGCTTATCGCAAACCCGCCAAGTTAATCAATATATACTAGTGTTCCATTCAATAATTACTGTTTTTATTATATTTTCACCTGTAAACAACCAACTTTATTAGTATGAGAGAGGCTTGTAACAGCTAAATCCCTCAAATAGATGGCGTCGAGACAAATTATGTCTACATTTTATTGGTGAAAATTGCTTTGACTTGTCAAATATTTATTAATTGATAAACTAAAGTTCTTAAAAACTTAAGACAAGATTTTTGTGCATAGATAGAGCATCTGACCGGACATCAGAAGGGTGCGGGTTCGAGTCCTGTTGGCGACATTTTATCTTTTCTCGGAAAGGTTTTTTTCAATTTGGATGAGTGTTTCAGGCTAATAATTATTGTTTATAAAAATAATTATTGTGTTAGTTACCTACCTACTACACGCTGTTGTGTTGTCTGTTTCAGTGAAAGATTTTTGTAGAAATACTGAGACAAATTTTTACATGAAAAATTCATAGCACAAAGAGACAAATCAACAATAGTCAATTAGAATAAACACTTTGGGAGACGTGTGTGAACTATTCATTAGATAGCCAACACCTGTCATAGGTCACTCCACGTGGTTCGCTACAGCAGATGACTTAGCAAGAGTGCAAAATTAGTAAAATTAGCAAAGCTTCAAAATGACCACAACACATAGTATTTTTGTAGTTGTTTCAGTGTCGATAAATCGACGTTTATTGAAATGACGTTAATAATAATAATAATAATAATTGGATGACTTGTATAGCGCCGTTTTTGTGAAAAATCACCTCAAGGGCGCTGTACAAATATTTATTAACTAATTATGTACAGACAGATACAGAAAAACATACTTACCTGGCAGGTCGCTTCAGATGAACACAGTTTTAGAAAAATT